>JAARMF010002652.1:11890-25689 GCA_022844705.1 Toxascaris leonina
GGAGTATACCTGATTTAACATACGCTCCCGATTTCATCAGTTCATCTACGACGTAAATTTTTGACAGAAATGGGTATATTAATTCATTTCCCTTTCCACTCATTCGGGTATGGAATCAACTGCCAGCTGATATTGTGGAAGCTAGTAACCTCACTGCATTCAAAGCGAAATTGGCCCAGTTTGACTTAAAGTTCTTGAGCGAAGTAGAAGGCCAGCCAGTATGCTGTTAATCTCATTTTCGAATATCACTAATTTCTTCACATACTATTGTATGTTTCTTTGCGGCTTAATGAAGCATTTTCGATGAATAAATATCGCCAGCTCCAATCGGCACAATATTTCAGTGATTGTTCTTCCGAGTCTCCGCCAATTATTGCCTCATCTCTTTTTTCATTCTTCCCACCAAATTCATACGTATATACTGAACCATAAGAAGTCGATGGATTACAGTAATTTCTATAGCAAGTTTGCAACAGTTATCTTCAGCGATCTTCTCGTCGTGCGACGAATTCGAAAAATTACAATTTTTGAAGCGTTTGTACCTATCACCCTGTTATGTGAGCTACTGCAACTACCCCTCGCCTATTGAACATGTTTTCTTAAGTGATTATTGTTGGTCATCCTTGTGACAGTTTTGAGGCATTCTCAACTTGACAATATCCACTCCATTTTGTGCTAAGCTATCATGAAGGCATGTCAGACATCTAATGTCTGCGGAAGTCGTGCCGAGGAGATCCGTATTATCGTCAGATCGAATGAGCCGTTGCTTCTCTGAGATAGCATTGTTCCACAAAAACAACTCTACGCATGAGTGGCTGCATTCTTAGCCGTTATTAAGTTTTGGCGTTGTTCGGCTATTGAAACTTCAGTAACGACCGTTGAGAGAAGGGAAGAGTGCGAAGTTGGTGTATTTTGTTGAGAAGGCACGCAAGAAATTTGGCTGCGATAATAGGCGACAGATCTGAGTACACATTTATTGTCGATCACCTATAGCTGCCGACAAATATTCAAGACGGCCGAATGTTCCCTTCTTTGCTAGCAATTGCTTGAGGAGCACATCCAGTATCTTTTTTTTCCTGCTGAAAAAAAAGTTTGATTATGGCCATATTGGCTTCACAAACTACACGTCCATCACGTACTTCCTTCAGAGCGACTTTCTGCTCACAATAGAGCTAGCAGTTCGTGTCTAGGTTAAACTCTAGCTGGTGTCTGATTCTGTCTCATGAACTACCGTCACTGAAAACAATGTCACGAAGACCATCGAAGCAGGATGTGGGATGAACGGGAAGCGAAGCGAAAACACAGATACCTCTTGCATTGATCGCTCCTTACGAATTTGTTGATGATGCATTTGGCCCCTGCAAGGCAAATGATGACGGCAGTCGTTTCTTCACCCCGTGACAGCAAATTGCAAATCGCATTTTAGTGCATCATTCAGCATTTCCCATGCTTTTGTACGTGCTGAATTGGACGAGTGGTCGCACGCGCAATATTTTTGGAGTTTCGGGAAATTGCCTGAAGAAAGCCGCGATAATTTGCCGAAATTGTTCTGCAGCAGGAAGCGAAACCCGATGAGTCGCTCAAAACGGCTCCTGGCTATCCATAATTTTTCCTCACAGCTGTACATTTCGCACCTAAAACGAAGCGTCGTAAATGGTAATTTCGTCGGTACTTTTGCGTTTCCCCGTCGACCACGTTTACCGTCTTAACCACATAAGGGCAGTAAATAAAATCTACAAAACCATAGCATCAGCATACCCATTGAGCAGCATCGGCAACAATAGTTATGTGGTTCATGACATATGCCTATTAATGTATGTTTGCAGCTATCACTCTCAGCCACTCTTTCATTTCGATAGATGAATGCGGTTACACTTGTTGGCGAGCGAGCGAGGACGTTCAACCTCCGCCGTTTTGCAATAAAAGCATCAAGCAGCGCTGCCTTTGCGCTCTGTCGATTCTCCAGGAATCTTTCCAGCTCTTCCTTGTTGTCAAAGAACTCGAATGCATGACTCAAAATGTTGTCCATCACAGAGTCCAGCACTGCCAACACCTGCAATCGATTTTGCGGTGCTCATCATTCTCCAACAAGCGTCGAGCAATTTCCAGAGTCCTTCCGCTTACGACATGAGTGTGACAGTCGAAATTTATGGAGCAGGATGGAAAGTGGCGAGATCGTCGCCCACTTTCTATGATGAAATCTAGTCCGTCTTTCGTTGAAACTTTTCTCGATATCTCTCAACGATAAGCACGTTCGGTCTGGCCTGTAAGTATCAACTCAGACTTTCCTCGATAAGCAAGTTTGAACTCGCTTGCTTGGGTCATGCTGGAAGAGCGGTGGCGGTAGTAGCGTAACTAAACTTGACATGCGAATCAATATTCTCTCTTTCTTTCTCAACGTAGAAAAATTGTGGTGAAGTGTGAGATCGGCTGCGTTGGCCTGCTTGGGAGCGACTTTGGATACACAATGCTCATTACCATAGTTTTTGAGGATTGTAGTTGACTCAACCGCATGACGTTTGTGCATTACTGCGTGCTGGCGGTGGAGTGTGGCAGATTAAAGGAATAGCTTACAAACAAACATAGGAACATCAGAAAAGATTAAACACTAAAAAGACACACACCTTCTCGCTGAGTGGAGCTTGCCTAGAAAAGAAATCCTTCAACAAATCTTCTTCCTCAGTCGTCAGAATCCTCTCGAGAACTTGATTTTCAATTAACTGGTCGACTATCTTCGCAGCTGTCCCTGATACCACAAAAGGCTGCAAAANGCAAAAAGCGGGATATTCTCCGAAGTGCTCACTAACAAATGACTCCTCAAATTTTTTTAAATCGACGGATGCCGAGATAGAGTAATCAGCCGACGCCGCAATAAGCTTGCCTTTTTTAAGTGTCCAGCATATGCCTTTCATGCCATTCAGTGGTGAAACGTTTCGTGGAGACAATGGGAGAAATATACTCTGTGAGAGTAAACGAGCTGGCGAACTTTGCAACAATTTCTCCCACTGCATTGACTTTGCTAAAACGACATGTCACTGATGAGAACCAAAATAAACTTAGAAACATCAGCTATGGGTAAACTTGAGAAAGTCATAACACCATGGAATCAGATGATATTCACCTTGTGAATTTCGTTTGAGGATGAACTATGAGTCTAAAGATGAAGACGAATGAACCGATGAATATGTTGGATCGTTGATCTCTCTCAGAGGACAAAAAAAAACTTGGCGGTTGCAAATTTTCGGTGGAGAGAGAACATGCGATTTGCTCCGTCCACTGTTTAAGGAAAGAATAGCCGTCAACCGATTCATTGAACGAAGCGTATGAACCTCCTTGCATAATTTGGTGAGTTTGCCCTTGTCGACTTTTGCCTCCTCAGCGGAGATACGCCCGGCCTCTGCCAGCTTCTTCGTGACATCGTCGCCTAAAACTGATCACTTATTACTAAAGCGCGTGCGTCTGCTACCAGTCCTTCATTTCATAAAAATTGGTTTCCCTATTCGACATCGAACTGCACTTTGGCATGTTCATCGGAAGCGAGCAGATGGGACGTCCGATTCCACTTTCAGCTGGAAAAAATTATCAACGAGTTATCGTGGCTTCCACAATTCCCTGCATTCGACAAATAAAGGATATCGTGCGGAATGACACGAAGTTTGCGACATTACATAACTAAGTGTTCCCAGTGCTCTGCCTGTGGTGAGCAGGAAAGATATACATCACGACGCAGGTCTCAATAGCTACAGTAAATACGTTCATTCCAAGAGATAAGCGAGAAAAACCAAAAAGTTTGAAAAACGAACGCTGAGGTGCTGCCGGCAATTGTTACCGCACGCAAGCGCCAGCTGGGAACCGGGAACTAACACTAGGCCATATGGATTTCCAAAGCGGCGTGACAAAGTGGATCAAGAAAGCTGCTTGTTACACAAAAGACGGTCGCGGTGGACCGTGAACTTCTGTGGTTCTTGTTTCAATTTGTCCATCACTTGTCAGTGAACCTGTCGTAAAGCTCGCTATGCAATTTTGTGAGCAAGTTCGATGTGGTATTATAGTTTTAGCTGCAATGGTCGCCAATTTCCTTCTTAAGCATGTGGGCAGCCTTCTTTCCTTTCGAAGCAGATTCTACGTCAGTCTTTTTCTAAGCTGGTATATGCAAAGTTTAAGAGCGTTTGGCACAGCGAGCACCTGTAAGTTTCGCATTTGGAACTAACTTGCACAGGATCTATTCTTAAGTTCGCACGCCTGTTCTCCCGTCGAAGGACAGATTGGCAGTGCAACCCTCGAAATAAGGAAACCGCCGAAAAACTTCACGATTGTATCGTTGCAAACCAACGACTGGCGGCAGATGGAGGTTCCGGCTAATTGTTTCGAGTGAACCTTTAAAATTCTAGGGCACACCAATGAAACATTGGTCTGAAAGAGCACGCGCATCTTCGATGATTTTTTTCATGCGGTTCACGCCGACGGAGAACCTGTGGTTCTCTTCAGATGCAGATTCATGCCAAATCTACGCTTCCACCAATCCCCCTTCCTTTCGACATCTTTTACAGGATGTAAGGGGCGACATAAGCGACTTTGCTGCCATTGGAACGCACTATGCACTAAAACAGTTGTGCAATCCACCAAAGTTGAGCTCACGAATAACTTCCTCATTGATTTGCTTCGTTCCTTTAGCCATGTCATCAGCGATCGATTCGAGGACGTTACTGTCAAGAACTATTTCATTACTGAGCCTTTGGTATAAATGCCGATCGTTTCGTTCGCCTTCTGGAACTGCCATTACGAAGTTACCTGGAAAACTTCCAACAAAAGCTGCAAGTTACAATGGCAGCTTTGCTAATTTTCTGGCGCTCTTGACTTTATATCCTTCTACAAATGGCTNTCACTAGCATTTCTAGCCGTGCAGCTGCCGTTCGATCCCAAGAACTGTACACATATTGACAGCCATAATCTGGCTTCAATGCCTGATACGTATTAAGTGAACAAAGATGTCACCGGGCGACTGAATGGCATCCAGTATGCGCATAATTCGCAAGCGGAGCACTTATTCAAATGCAAAATAACTAGGCCTATTCGTAACGATCCTCATGAAATGCCGTGTACCAGCTGTCGTCGCCNGTTTCGCCTCCAGCCGTAACGACGTATTCATGTACGGAAAGCAGGCTCTTGAGGCAATACTATTTCCGTCATTTCGTATCGATGCACATGGCTCCGAAACTTCATAGTGATGTGTAGGCACATCCTGATATGTTCATGATCCATCGTGGTTCTGCAAAATGGCCATCTTTCGACGTGGATATCAACATGGGCAATGTGGAAACGATGATCTGCAGTCTCATATGCTTGAGTACCATAGGACCCATTTCTGGAGGTCGAAATCGGCTTTCTCTCTCTGACCAAAATGACAGTTCTATGTGAAAACTGTCCCGCATGTGGAGCACTTTTATGGAAGGAAATCCGCCTATTCAAAACTGATGAATTGATGAAATTTTTGATTCAATCAGGTTTTTGTCTTCTACTATAAACAGTCCATCGTTTGCTGCAACCATGGAGGGCTGTTCCAATAACGACATGAGTTGTGCATGGCATAGTCATTTTGACAATCAAAAGCTAAACAGAGACTTCTTCGACATTCGGCCTGGAATCGGTAGGTTGGTTTTGGTGGTCAACGTACCCTTTGACATCCCCGGCACTTTCTTCTTTCTGGCTAGCAATAATTCGCGCGAATCAAGTTTTAGAATTGAGAAACGATGCCATCCTTAATATCTTACCGTTTACTTCACAGTGAAATCCACTGGCATTTCTAGCCGTTCAGCTGCCGTTCGATCCCAAGAACTGTACACATATTGACAGCCATAATCTGGCTTCAATGCCTGATACGTATTAAGTGAACAAAGATGTCACCGGGCGACTGAATGGCATCCAGTATGCGCATAATTCGCAAGCGGAGCACTTATTCAAATGCAAAATAACTAGGCCTATTCGTAACGATCCTCATGAAATGCCGTGTACCAGCTGTCGTCGCCGTTCTACGCAGCAGTTGTCCGTTGCAAATTGAACCTGGTCAGGGATTGGATCCATGAAAAAATGGATCACGGCCGCATTCACATACGCCGATAAAAACTGCTGTAATATCGACGCCTACCGTTTTACGAGGCAGCAATTTGCAACCCGATAAACGACGATTCAGAATGTTGACACACGCCACTGCACCGACTCGTTAACAGATTTCGTTCCCCAATTCACTTATGCTTCAGTCTCAACTTGTTCACGCTTGCGTTCTTCTGCACATGTTCAGTATAGATTGCGCAAATCTGCTCATTAAGGTAATGTCCATGGGCAGACTGGCGAGATATAAGGTCACATCCCTCGGCAAAACGCACGCATGCGCTAAGATCGCTTGCCGGAAGAAAGAGCGTAAGCAAGGGCATGGTTGCAAGCGTTCATAATCGAATCACAATTCCGTTTAAAGAAAAGAAAAAGAGACGCACTGAATTTCTCGAAGAGTCGCAGAAAACTGAAATAGCAGGATGTAGCTATCTAAATATTTTTGCTTCGTCGGCTTTCTTTTTCCTATACAAAAAGAGTTCCCTCCTCCGTGAGCGCATTTATGGACCACTTATTTTATCAGAAATCAACCCCTTCACGGTGCAAGACTATGAACCATGAAGACATTTGGCTGTATTTATCAAATCTGTTCGGTTTGATCAGGGTCTATTCCAGTTCAGCGGAAATAGTGTGCACCGCTAACAAACCTTTCGATTTCGATACTTCAGGTGCAAGTGACGCGTCTTGCTTAACTACTCCTTCTGAGGAACCATCGCCAAGTTTCTGCAATTTTTGCGCAGCACACGCAGCGTCCACAGTAGTGTCAAATTTTTCCGTACCAGCTTCCTTAGTTGTTAGTATAGCCTCTCGAGTCTGAAGCTACTAGTAATATTATTTCAAGGCAGTAAAGGTTTGGGGCGATACTTGGGAAATATAGACCACATCCCAAATCAGAGCATGAGTCACTGAAGAAGCTTGTAAGAAGGGCTCGCCCAATAGGCTTTTTTCATGTCGCTCATCGGAATAGCCAATTCTAAAGCGGAGCGTGAAAAGTAATGATTTCATATTTATGTAAGCCAACAGCACGTAGAATTCTCCGGCAAACGAGTTGCTGTCCTATGACACAGTTGCTTGTTCTGGGACACAGTTGCTGTTCCGGGACACAATTTTGGGCAGTCATATTTCTCTGTTGTTAGCGTTCGTGAGTGCTCGGTCAATTTATTTATATTTCATGCAGCCAGCACAGGTCAAAACAGGTCGCCTTTCGATTTATTTCGCTACAATTCACTGCGGTTGCTTGGAGCAACAAGCTTCCCCCTCTAAATTCCTTGTTTCCAACTCGTTATCCATCAGAGCTCAGGTGATGGAATAAATTACGCAGTAGTTTTACGTCAACCTCAATTTCATCCCAAGTGACAACCAAATACAAGAGTTGTGGACAATCACATATCGAGAACTTGTGGTTGTTCTGTTACACATCCTGCAAACGTGGTCGAAAACAGTTGATCTGATGGACTGCAAAAAGAGTATTAATGATGCTTTTGCAACGATTGTAAACAGGTATCTGAAACTCCTCATCACGCTCCACTTTAACACAAGCTTCTGCTTTTCAAATTCAGCCTGCAGGCACCTTCGCGAAAAACTTTATACCTTCTTCAGCAAGGAGAAGGAGAAACCAATTCTGTACGTAGTACAGGCGGGTCATTCACGACATTGCTTTTAGTCCAACATGAGAATAGCCCCCACGGATATCATTAACTAATCTTAGATACCACTGAACAGTAAACCAGACAGCGGTTCCGAATATTATTGGACAGGTATACTGCAATACGACAAACATCGGGTGGGAACATCAAGCGAATGATAGTTTCTCTGATATTTTCAAACGATCTGTTTGCCAAACCTTTATTAAGTACAAGAAGGCTGCGGCGGCTGCAGCCGCGACCAAAACGAGCAAACCGCTCATTCGGATAAGGGATGTGGCCGCACGGGAAGCGACGAACTGATAAAATGAGCGTTGCCCGGACCCATATGTAGAGGGAACTGCAATGTCGTTACATGCAGTTTTGTTATTAGGAGAAGCAACGAAACGATTTTGCTGTTTCTGTGGAGCGAATGTATTGCACGAATTGCATGCAATGTGTTGTGCCACATTACTGCAGAAACGATGAGAAGTCGTTCGGGATTGCTGCAGTGGTTTTGAATTCAGTAGAACGAGGGGGGAGTATGCAACGGCAACTCATGCAACATACGGTTTGTGCTCTGCTCGGATCACCAAACGAATTAGAGGTTAGCGAAGACTAAGCAATGAACGAAAAACCTCCAAGTTTTGANTAAGCAACGAACGAAAAACCTCCAAGTTTTGATCAGCAGCGTTGCTCGCACAGGCGTGCTATAAAAAAAATTAGTTTTTTTATAGCTCAGCCAGTGTTTGAAGGTGATCGTCGGTGCAACATGGATGAAAATTTTCTTTCACAATGAAACGCTTCCCCAGGTTGGTAGACCAACGTGACGTATGGCGCAGAGGCCAGTCAAGTGAACACATTGANCGTATGGCGTAGAGGCCAGTCAAGTGAACACATTGAGCTGATCAAAATTCCGGCTGCTGGTTCAGCGGTTCCGAAGTTTATGCTACAAGATGGATAGAAATGCCTCCACAAAGGCGTGAAAAAATTTTTCGGATCCCATGCCACATTAGAAGCTTCGTTCATTGCAATCCTTCCCCACCCCCTCCCCCTCCTCTCGTTGTCGTGAGGGATGATCACAGGGACTATCGCAGAAGGACAGAGCAATGATTTTCAGTTCTCAGCACAGCTGATCGTCATCAGCGAAGGCTTGTTGAGGAAACTTGTCCCACTCACTCGACATAAACTTCATCACTGCACACGCTTTCCATGGAGAATATGGCATCAAATCACTCCAACTAAGCTCTAGGCGCCGTTGGTCTGCAGGATGCAGATGGAAAATATATACAGGAAAATGCTTCGTCGTCACTGACGAAGGAACTGAACAGAAGAAAGTTTGTCCGGAAACCATTCTTTCGAAGGAGGTGTAACACCTAATATCGTCATCGGCCGAGACCAGTCTAACGATAGCCCACTGGAGCGAAGCGATCCTCTCAAGAGAGTTTTCTGCGAAAAACCGAAAACACAGTAGCGATCGGAGGTGGTGATCATGCAGAAGGCCACATCCAAAAAGCGAAGTAGAAGAAGCCAGTCGAGCAATTCCAAGTGCGAGAAGAGACGGGACCAGAAACATGGTCAACGAAGGAGCTCGTCTTCGAGCAGGCGGAAATCGATNATCAGAAACATGGTCAATTAAGGATCTCGTCTTCGAGCAGGCGGAAATCGATGGCAAGAACAATACACTATTATTCACAATGAATGGCTATCACTTGCATATTACTCACTGCAAATCCTTCTTGCTTCGTCTCCACCGATGACTCACTGCAAACCTCTAATAGGCCAAAACTTACAGCACCATCCTCTGTGGCCTAAAGACAGACACAATGCAAACCTTTCGCGGGATCGGAATGCTACGCACGCGCATCGCATCCCCTCAGTGAAACATGTCAAAGCTTCATCTCGACATTTTTATGTGTCTTCCTTAGGAGCGCAAAAATCACAACGTCACTTCTTCAAAATTTTGTGGCTTCCGAAGTGGAAATTAGAATTCGATAACATGACGTCATCTTGTGCGCTCTTAAAATTGCTTCGCGTTTTACTCTTGTTAGTCGCCATGCGACTTCATTTGGAGGGAAATGTATGAGGAGGATTGGCTTGGAAAAGCCTCCATATCCATAGTGCTGTGGGATCTGAAACGTTCGTTGCCGTTTAGTTGGCCCTAACAGACCGTGGGACCGGCTACAGCATGTGCCGCGATATGCTGTTGCACAACACGAAAGTTATCTGTCAGCTTCGCCAATAACCAATGCATAATAAAGTGCCACCATATTTCCGGCTGTTTACGAAGTTCACGTGGCCTTCTGAAATTGTCCACTTTGGATTCATGACTGGTCGGTCACCGATGTCGCAACCTATTTCGTGCCTACCCGACGGGACGTCCTCGTTGAATATGAGAGCTCATACCGAAATTGTGCATACTGATTATGCTGAAGCCTTTGATGTTGCTTTCCATTAAAAGCTGCCCTTGAAGTTAAAAAATGTGGCGTTGTCAACTCTGCACTGAAGTGGGTCAGAGCATTTCTACGTGGGCGAACCTTTGGAGTAAGAGCCAAAGACACCTCCTGCGCAACACACATAGATCTTTAGTGGTGTGCCACAAGGAGGTATCTTGGAACGTGTTTTGTTCCTTCTGTGCATCAACATTTCTTCCAATAGGTTTCTGAACAGGATTGAGCTCCTCCTTGACGATCTTCAAATTTACTGTCCATTGTGTGATCCTGCCCACAAGTTGCATATTCTATTAAGCGATGTTGATGCGGCCAACTAGTCGAAACAACGGCAGACGAATCCTTGCTGTGGAAAGTGTATGTATTTCATATGAACCCTTGCCGTAAATGTTTTCTAAAGTAGGGATGCTCGTGAACCTGATATTGTAATCGGTTGATGCTTCCAAGCTATCTACTTCCGCAATTTCAATTTGCCTCAGGCACATGACTGCATGGACACGGTACGTAACGCATCCAAGATACCAAATTCCTAAAATCTAGCTGTTTCACGACCGCTGGGAGCTGTCAAGAAGCTCCTTCAGAAAGTCAACTCGGCATCCTCCCTGAAATAACGAAGTGAAGAAGGGTTAACGATATCTGTTTCGTTTCTCGCCTATTTTTCATATCATTTCGATCTCTTTCGCTATCTTCAAAATATGAAGTTTGAGCCCTGAGTGATGCAACAAACATTGAAATGATCGCTGTTGCCGTACAATTGAGTGAAAGAAATGAAATTCGCTGATATCCTTCATGGCGCAAAATTTTAATCGTTTGAAACATTTTAAGAAATATGCAACTTTGTTCATGTGATATGACATCAGTGGTTTGGAGAACACTTTTCCTTCGGTTCGCTATTTTGCCCCATCTTCTTGTCACTCGTCGAGGCAAATGCTTGACAAGTTTCATCCTCGGGTGCGTCTGAAATTCTGAACGCTGCTGAATTTCATTATTTTGAGCCTTGAGGTAATGTCAGCGCTGATGGTTCTGTGGAAGCTCGTATTCATTGTTCTTCTGGCTCATATCCTAAAGACAGCTCACGATGTGTTTCGCATGAGTCTATTTCATGTTATCATCTGCTTCATAAAGAGTGGCCTGCGTTCATGCATTTTTCGATGCATACCAAAGGTTTTCTTACAAAGAACATAGTTATGTCAGTGCACAAACTTCTCGTTGAGCAGGACGTATCAGTATTCACAAATTTGCGAGAGAATGGGAAAGCGTGGGTAGCAATGAAAGGAAACCACAGTTTTCTTGTGGAGCAGCTGAAAGAAAAGCCCGCTGCAGTTCGACACTGAAATAGCTTGGTGTCAACTAACTGCGTAGCCCAAGTTCGCGTGCCAATCTAAGAGGTTTGGCGAACCGGACTAGACAGTCACAGTTCCATTGCAAAATTTGTTTCCTGATTCACGCCTGAAGCTGTCAGGAGGCGAAGTAAATTTAGGTATCGCGTCATCATTCGTTATCGAACTGACTTCTTCTAAGATCCCAGACATCTATGCCCGTTCCTCATAGGAATAAGAGCACACAAACATCCAGGTAAGCGGGTGAACGACACGAACGTACTCCTACTGATTACAGGTGCAATGATAGGAGTAGNTAATGACAGCGCTGATGGTTCTGTGGAAGCTCGTATTCATTGTTCTTCTGGCTCATATCCTAAAGACAGCTCACGATGTGTTTCGCATGAGTCTATTTCATGTTATCATCTGCTTCATAAAGAGTGGCCTGCGTTCATGCATTTTTCGATGCATGCCAAAGGTTTTCTTACAAAGAACATAGTTATGTCAGTGCACAAACTTCTCGTTGAGCAGGACGTATCAGTATTCACAAATTTGCGAGAGAATGGGAAAGCGTGGGTAGCAATGAAANNNGGCCCAAGTTCGCGTTCCGTGCCAATCTAAGAGGTTTGGCGAACCGGACTAGACAGTCACAGTTCCATTGCAAAATTTGTTTCCTGATTCACGCCTGAAGCTGTCAGGAGGCGAAGTAAATTTAGGTATCGCGTCATCATTCGTTATCGAACTGACTTCTTCTAAGATCCCAGACATCTATGACCGTTCCTCATAGGAATAAGAGTACACAAACATCCAGGTAAGCGGGTGAACGACACGAACGTACTCGTGCTGATTACACGTGTAATGATAGGAGCAGAAAAAAAATGATCGTCATTCCGTCCCAAATCAGAAGCAGCGTATGCGGGCAATGTGCACTGCCAAATGTGGCCTTGGATAAATGACGAGAAGGAGCGCAGAAATGAAGCAGAATTTATCCTGCTTCGAACCTTTGCGCCAGAAAGGCGGTACATACTGTTCCACCCGGCACTGCATTGCATCGAACATCATATTGCTGGCTTCGCGACGATTCATAAGAAATGTTATTAGCTCGTCGTCAAGTTCCATACTTTTCACGCGATCGATCGCTTTGTCCAATGCACGAAATATGACTTCGCGAATCTGAAAGATGCTGTAAATTCACATCTATGACACCTAAGCAGTGACAACAGCAGTTTGCTTGTACAACCATAGTGCTTTCAGCTGTGATAAAGCTACAGCTTTTTTTGTGGAAGGAGTGATGGTGCGAAATGATATTGTAGTAGTTTAAATTTATCTTTCGAAGAGTTATACAACATGCAGTGGGATTCCTACCCATCTTGAAGGAAACGGAGATATCGACATAGATACAAAATTATGCGCATCCGACAGTGAATGTGAACGGCTGCGAATGCATGCATCAAAAACTCCGCTGCAACAATAACTCGTAATGTGTGAACTTCGTGAGATCGAGCTTGGAGGAACACATTATATTGCAAATCATTCTATGTTAGCAAGCCTTGCGAAGATGGCTTACATTTACCACCTAATTAAATAAGTAATTGTAGTCTTCATGCACAACCCAAGGCAATGGGACAATTATTCTTTCAAGTTACTAAGCTGTTAGAAGAATATGAGGCCGACTCACCCTTTCATTAGCAGTCATCTTCCGGCTGAAAAACGACTTCAGCAGTTCGTTCTCGCCCTCGGTTACGCTGTTTTTAAAGAAGTTCCGCTGTTGAATTATTTCCAGCAGTCTACAAGCTGGAGCAGACAGCAGCGTCTGTAAAATTGGGAACAAGGAGCATATATTACCGTTCTAATGGGAACAAGAAGCACATATTACCGTTAGAGTAGTGGCCGGGAGGAGGCATATACCAAGGTATTAGTTGTGAACCTGCAAGAACCAATGAAAGAAGCGGCTGCTGACAACCCAATNTCTAATGGGAACAAGAAGCATATATTACCGTTAGAGTAGTGGCCGGGAGGAGGCATATACCAAGGTATTAGTTGTGAACCTGCAAGAACCAATGAAAGAAGCGGCTGCTGACAACCCAATAATCGAAGTGTCGCACAAATTTTCTGCACCAACTTGGTGGTCACGAGAAGAGAACGCCCGTATGAATGGCAGGGAGTAAATCATTTGCGTAGAAAAATTCGGTTGATGATTTAAGCTCGATGGACACACACAACATTAACGAAGAAATGGAATATTGAGATGGTTGTCGACACATAAAAGCAACAAGATAAGTGATAACTTCAATTAGAAG
>JAARMF010002653.1:15075-25680 GCA_022844705.1 Toxascaris leonina
CCCCCCCCCCCCCCCCCCCCCCGAGCATTCGTATTGATATATTTTCGCCGATTAAAGAGCAAGGTGGGAATTTGATTGCGAAACAATAGCAGCATAAATTTTTGCACAAATAAAAGAAAAAACACCTCTTGCAGTAAACAGCTTTTACAGTGCTTATTTTCTCGGCAAACTTATCGACAATCAAATGAGGATTTAAATGAAAATGGCTCCTTTCATTAGCTAGCTATTTATCTATGAATCCTGATTATCTTCTTAAGCTTTTTGCAAGAAATTGATCATCAAACGTTGATAGTCGCAATATCGATCAGCTAATGCCGATAATGCTGATAGTCATCATAAATGATGATCACTATTGGTTTAAATTTAAGTAGCATTTCAACGTTCCCATAACTTCTTTGATCGGTTAAGCGGTTTCAGTGTCTCATTCTTCGACCGGTTTTAGCAGCATATTAAACATTTCCATAAAATCTCTTCGCCAAGCTTCTTTGATTTATAGTTCTCAATAAATTCGCTTATTTATTTCCAATGCAATAGCAGTTGACCGATGAAATTAACACTGCTAAACATTTAAAGTTCTCAATTGAAGCGCTTATTGATGCACTATTTTAAAAGGCTCAAAATTTACCGGATGAACTTTTTCGGATGAGAAGAACTGCTGGAAAAAACAACAGATTAATAGAAAGCAAAAAGAATCACACCTGCGCGGAAATATGAGATATTTGCTGGTGCATAATTGGAGAATTAAATTACACGCGAAAAAAAGCTATTGAATTTCAATGATTTTCGAAAGAATGTGATGTAAAACATTGCTCTTGGTAATAAGATCTTGATCATAGTTTGATAAGACAATAGAATCGTTTGTAAACGATCAGATTTCACTGAAATTGAACCGTCGCTCGATGGGATTCTAAAAATAGAGCAAAAACGTTCGTAGAAACCAAGGATTTCATTATTTCTTTGCAATTCATTGAGTATCCATGCCGAAATAAACGTTGAACGAACGTCCTTGATCGAGGAATTTCACTTCCGCTCAAGCAATCAGGTGTTGACTTCAATTATTCGGAAGTAAATAAGGCATATGGAGAAAAGTGTCACTGCAAATAGCAACAATCTTTGAAGTTCCGAATGACCAGCATATTTGCAGTATACATTTCCACATGTTCACCCCATAAGTGGTTTCCGTGATAGATTGCTTTAGCAATGTGCTTAATAAGTTCTCATATGGCATATCGATTGACCACCGAATTGTCCATTAAATTTGTTCAGTTTTGTTCAAATTGTCCAAAGCTGAGCAATCCCACGATGTGTATTTATGCGCTGAACATGTTATTCTCATTAATTGCGCCGTATCTTTTCTAGTAATATCAGCGGGAACGAAGCACCACTTCCATAGACGAATTTGGATTACAACTATTTTTGATTTTGACGTTTCATGAAGTCAACAGTTCGTTTACTGCTCCAAAATAAAGCATTGACGCAATAGCGTTGAATGTCCGGATTGTTGATACACAGGTGTGATTCCTGAAACATTATTAATGCTGCAGTCATATGACCTATGATGTCATTTCTATTGATAGAATTTAGTTTCGATGCATCCTGTAAACATAACGATGGACAATAGAATGCGTGGATTTTTTGCATTGTAGCAGTTGAAGAAAATGAGAGAGGCGCTTTATTGTGCGAAAAGCATTTATGACTATAAACAGTGCTAAAGGGTTCCACCATTTCAGCACCACACCGTCAATCGAGATTACACCTATGCTAGGCAACAGAAGTTGCATGGAGTAACGAAGATAGGAGAGACTTACTAAATAAACTTAATAAAAAAGGATTAAATCTTATTGAATTGTCTTTATTTTTCCACATGCAAAAGGATTAAATCTTTTGTTAACTGCATAATACTACTGTGGATCATCTTCAAAAACATTGGCTCATTTTGGCACACTTGATATAACTGATAGACTTTCGCAGTTGATACAATGATGTTATTGGTATAAAAATGCTATATTAATACCAGTGCAACTAATAATCATTTGAGGTAATAGCCGCATAATAACACTTCAATTGTTTCTCAATAGCCTATGTCAATGGATAATGAGTGCAAAGGTAGTGGTGTTTACTTGGAAATGTTCACTTTCCAGGTAAACATGGATTGTGATTATAAAGTTAGTGATGTTTACCTGGAAATTTGGCCATTTAAAACATACCTCTATACTTTAGCAGTATAAATTCACTAATGCACAGGTGAATTGCTCCAAATTAGGCATCATCATATGCTTTCAAATCCCAGCCCCCCTCCCTCCTCCCCCTCCCCCAACCTCTCTCCATACCCCCGTCCCCTCATCAATCATTGAAGCAATTCAATTGCTAATGCTCGAATTTTCGTTGAGTTTAGCTCAGAGATTTGATTTAAGTGTTAGCGTAATGACGAAAAGATTCTCGCATATTTCAGTGTGGTATGAAAGAAAAACTATGGAGCAAGAAAAAAAAGACGTGTGAAATAAGAACAGAAAAAAAAACGCAAAAGAAACATGAAAAAAAGTGTAATCAAAAAAAAAAGTAAATAAAAGAATTGAGACAATAGTAAACATAATTTCAAAGGTTGTAATGATCGTCGAAAAGTGAATAGCGGCATCATTTGAATTGAAACGTTATTGAATGGTTTTTTTTTGAGAGAGAGAGAGAGAGAGAGAAAGAGAGAAGAAGAAATGACAGGTGAATTTAATCTAAAGACAGCTTTCAGTAAATCATTCTATCAACATTGATTTTTGCTGAAGTTTTTTTTCTTCGCCAAAAAATCAATTCCAACTAAACAATTTCAACTTGATGCAAACAATACTTTTCTTTCATTTCGTTTTCGTTCTTCATAAATGTTTACCAAAAATTGACAATAATAATAAAGATAAATTGTTGTGAACGTAATATTTACGTGATAAATTTTGCCTAAATGATCTCCGCCTATTTCCGTCATAACGATATAAAAGTAATCTCTATTGGCAACACTCAAGAATTATTCAAGCATTTTTTTTTAGAAATATTCATGCAAAAAATATCCTCCATTTTATTGTTTCATTTTACTTTTCTCCATTTCCGAATAAGTCAAACTTTGAGAAATATTAAGGAAAATATATGCCTATCTTCTTTTTATTATGAACAATATATTGTTTCTAATTTTGTGAGTTATTTCTTAGGTCGTCTAGCATGAATTACGTATCATAAGTTTATTATTAACAATTTTGATAAAACCGATCCCAATTTTGCTACAATGGTATCGAAATATAGATCGAAGACCTAGACAAGCGATTTGCTTTCATTTAGATACTTTATTTGTTGATTGAATATTCGATTCATCAGTACTGATGTTTTGATGCGTATACCACTGAAATGAAAAGGCAAATTTCTTTTCTCCAATCATTGGTTGCCATCATTAAGTAGGACAATAATATGTTTACCGAGATTTTCACAAGATCTATTCAAGAAGAGCATAATCGTCAAAGAATAATTGACACTTTCATTGCAACAATAATCGTCATATAATTGTATACAATGTTTTCATGGTTTTGTTGGCGATTCTTATTTCCGCCGCAGTTGAGTTTATTTCATCCTAAGGCACGTAGATTGGGTGCTTTCAGCTCACAAGGGAAATTATGGATGTTAGATGCGAATCTTTTTCCAGAAAGCTTCATATAGGGCTGAGTGTCAAAGTATTGCTATGCCATTGCTAAGGCACTAATGATAAGGAAGCATACGCACAATTGACTTCACTTAAATTAATGATGCTTGATTTACTTATATGGGGCGTAAAACTACTATCGACGAGGTGAATTACCTGTGGGATCATTTGCCTATAGGCAATAATATTTTCAGATAAGTGATAATGCATTTCTTCATCATTGCATCAATCGTTATATTCGCATTATCATGCAATAACGTTAATGCACGTCCACGTATATGGGATGGTGATATCGATTGTAAATATATTATATGTTTTTTCGCTAAAGGTATGTCGAGCGTTAATTTTTATCTCTTCTGTAAAATTTACGAATATTTTTTTCACACATTTCGGGGATCGAAATATTCTTATGCTCTTTTGCGAGCAACTTTTTGACTAATATTCTGGATCGGTTTTATTCGAGGAGTTGAGAAGAGTGCCGACAACATAAATAAGTAAATAAGTAAATAAATAAGTTAATAAGTTAATTAATTAATTAACAAACAGATAAATGAGTGAATAAACAGGTAAATCAAGGATACTCCGCTCCAAATTTTGCTCAATTCGCTCATATTGAGAATTGTGGTGCAAAATTCATCTTATATGTTCGACGCTATAGGACTACCATCTACACAGTAAACTACGATCACCCATCAACGTTGAAACAAATTATGAATCGCGTTTTTGAGATAATTAACCTATAGAGCGAATCTAAAAATGTCCTCCAAGGATTTTCGCACATGATATATGAGAGGTTTTCATTTTAAAACGGTCAGATTGATAAACTGTCGAATTTTTTTTTTTTGGAAGATTTCGGCGAACAGTTGGGTGAATTAATCGATGAATCGCCTTTTCTTTCGCGAACCTTTTGAACTTTATGGAATATTAGTAATGATTTAAACGTGGAAAACGACACATAAGCGGTGATATGCCTTTGAGGAACCATTCTAAATGATCATATGTCATTGATGAAGCTTTATGATTGTAACATTACTAACGAGTTCCTCAGTTCCCTTATGACTTCTCATAAATCATTTTAAATTCCTTATAAAGACAACTAAGTTATTATTATTTATTATCGGCATTTAGGTCTCGAAGAAGATGGCTATAAAGGAGTGGAAGAAAGTTTCAAGCTTAACGATCGAGTGAATTATGTATGAACGAACGGCGAAAAAATAATAATATGGAAATCCAGAATGGCTATATTCCTTAGCGCTGTTGTTGTCGTTTCATCGGAAGAAAGAGGTCCAGAAGGATCCGAACAACATGCCTTTCCAGTGGCGTTGTTGGCATCTCAGCGCTAGCGGATCTTGGCGCATCTTTTCCTTCCAATAATGAATGTACACGGAGAAATATTTTCGGGAATCGCTGCATTGCCTTCTTCACTATCGTCGACAAGGGGAAGCACTAATTGGACGACGGGATCGCCGTCGATGTTTTTATGATCCGGCGATCGATCGGGCGATCGTCGACGCTTTCAAGCATGTCGTATATCTGCGAATATTCTCTACATGGTGCATATGCGCAATTCCGTTTTTTAACTTCTGAAAAATATTCATAATATCTCCTGAAATTTATTGTGACTGCATGATCGCCTTGTCAAAAAGCTCTGCCAAGAGTCTCTTCGCCCTTGAACTTTCAACGGAGCCTTCATGAATCGTGCCTTCGATGTTCTCTAAAAGTACTACCAGCACTCATATGTAATATTAGGTGTTCTTGTTTCCAGATTGCGCTTATGAGATCGAATTGAACGCATGAGCTTCGAACGGAATGTGTTTCTTATTGATATTGACATTCGCATTTGGAGCCTTTTTCAATGTTGCTGGAAATGTGGCTTTCTTGCATCTATATAGTTATAAATACAAATATAAATGAACAAATAAATGGTTCATTTATTTATTTTTACAAAAACACTGACTAATTAATTAATTAACCAACTAATAAAAATAAATAAATATGCAAGTAAATAAATTGACTAATTTATACATAATACAGAAAATGTTTTAGAAACCGTTCCATTGACATATGTTTGATGCAGTTGAGTAAATTTCTTCCGCAGTATCAGTTGTATTCCTTCAAAAATCTCATTGTATGAATAAAACTTTCAAATAGCAATGTGGAAATTTTTTTAGTTCCGGAATCTCAAATCCCTAAATTTAAGACATATTCCGGAAGAAATTACGGATGAAATGAGCAAAAAATACAGATAAATTCCGCTTTTCATTGCCAAATGAACTTGAAAACTTTAAATTCATACGCCGTAGCAGCTCATAGATTGCCAAAAACAATCGACATATTATCGAGCGAAATTCGTTGCGTGAACTTATCAATCATTTTGAAAGTGAACTAGACCACACGTCAGTTTTTCTTCACCACAAAGAAATGCTCTCAAATCGATCGAAAATCGTTCATAAAGGAAAGAATTCATTTACCGAACGGCTGATATTTCCACTGAATTAGGGCATTCGATTCATTGGGCATCAGCTTTTCTTTAGCACCGCATTCGAGATCAATTTAATGTTGGCGTTGAATCAAGTTTTCATTGTTCATTTATCTCAAAAGGCAAGTAATCAGTAGACGTCAAATTCGCATACCTATTGCTTGAAGACATTTTGTCACATATATACACGGTTCATATTTTATTGAGTTGTTGAAGTGGACTGACAAATATGAACGATCATGTTCGATTTTATGAGCGCACAATAAGCCAATAATGCAAACATCTATTTTATAATATTGGTATGAGCTATATGTCGCATGAAAAAACAGCTATCGTTTCTAGCAATAGCGCTTCTTCCACAGAAATCTGATGCTACAGAAGTTTGGCTTACGGAAAAGCGCTCACTATTCGGGTAGCACCTGTAATAATCGGAAAACATCTATAAATTAGTTATTGTTATGGGGCAAAAAAAAAGCCATTCTAAAGGAATAAATTGCTCTAGGCGGAAGACTTCATAGGCAATCCTAGAATACTTCAAGTGTCAGCGGTACGTTAAATTCAGATATACGATAGATAAGATGAGGAGGACCATACTCGAGATTGTATTCAATGATGATCATATTTTTCACGATCACCAATTTTGCGAATAATTTTTGTTCTTTAAACTTGTTCAATAGACGTAAAAAGGAATGACTTAGCAATTTGAACAGTTTGAAGACATACTTTGCACTTTGATCACATCAAACAAATATTTCGATGGCGTAATACCATTGTCGCATTATTATAGGAACTACTCTAATAATCACCTTCAATAACCCACCCCACGTGCTACACTTATAGTAAATAATAGTGACCCTACGTGCTTATTGCAATATTGGAAAGACTTATGGTAAGCGTCCTCAACAATACGAATTTTTTAGTGCTTGCATTTTAGAAGAACTATCGTCACTGCGAGCTTTCTATAGATATAGCAGACTTTTAAGCAGACCTTCGATTAATGTTGTTTACTAACCTACGACGGTCCATATAAGGATGTCATGTTTGTTTTGGTTACACGTAGAGTGAATAAACTCACTCGTTATGGATCGTCACTCAAGTCCTCTTCCACATCCACAATCATTGGATATTATCCTCTTTCTTTACCGATATGAGGTCATTTAAAAAATACTTTTAATTTGGATGAAATGATGCATAAAAGCATAAGTGGATATGAATTCGTACCACAGCATCAACGGATCTAATCACTAATTCTGTGGCCAAAGATATTTGAATAGGGACGCAGGGGTCTATGAGTAAGAGAGGAGATTCACTGAGGCATCGGTGAATACAAGAAGATCTTTCTATCTCTGACTATCAAATTGATGTTATTTTTCCATTATGAGTATTGTTGTGTAAAATGCAATCACATTCCTTCATCGCGACTACTGAATTTGATGAAGCTAATAGGTGAACCATCGCCGTTCTTTGAGTGAAAATTTTAGAAATGCAGATAGAAATGTTACCATAGATGCTATGCTAATATATTGCAGCTAATTTCAAATACGGAAAATGAAGTTCTATTTCTGGTATTCATCAACAACTTCAAATGCTTCAATAATATGCACCACTGATCTTTGATCGCCGAATTTCTGATCTTTGATCAGCAAAGTTTTTTGTGAACTCTGGTCGACTTTGTTCTACTTTTGTCTATGACAGTAGTGCATTTATGAGGGGAAATGGATCATATGATCTCAAAAAGGACAATAATGTTGCATAGTTTGTGAAACATGACTTCTGATGGCAATGTTATTGTACTATTGATCAACTTGTTGGTCCGGGTTATAGAGGGGATTATAATACGCAAATGACTATTGAAAAGGTTTGTGTTATAAACCGTGTTGTAATAGACTATAAGGAGAGTTTTGTGTTATTGAATGGTATTGCAATAACTAGTGATGAGTAACATAATTGATGATCAATGCTATTACACCTTGGTGTAAATGAACATCTTGTATCACAGCTTCTTTGCGTATAAGGGGCTTCATCTGACAAGGTGTTGATAGATTTAAACGTTGAGTTGATCATTGCACTATGCGGAAGCGACATGGAAGGAACGTTGATATTTCGATCATCTTGCTGAATTTTTGGTAATGCCGCAATGAAGCACTCGATGATTACATTCGCAGATAATTTCCTTCAGACTTAATTAATTGCTCACTCATCAATTTTTGTGATTTTGTTACTTCGTTGAGAGATTCTATTCTGCTCCGAAAACTGTTCGAAAAATCTCCATATGTCTTTCGCTATTTTTTAATCTTCAGATCCAAAGCAGTTATCGTCATGGGGTATTCCACCTGCAGGTGATCGGGCACATTCCAAGTTTGAATTCCAGAAACACCCCCCCCCCCCCCTCGCTCTTTGACATAAATATCTACGCAAATGTGCCTCCTTGCAGAAAACATCCTCAAAAAAGTTCTTGAAGGATGCTTTCACTGCAACAAATCCACATAATACTTTTAAGCGGAAATTTGCTCTTAGCTTCTGACCCTCCGATACTAGGTGCAACAACATTTCTTTCTTTTAGAACTCCGCTGAAAATTGAAAGGCGCAAAATTCCTTGCTGTAATACAGTAGTGGGCATGTAGTTTACTCCTGAAGGCAAACTGTGGAGTAATTTCGTAAGTTGGTTTGTTACAAAAAAAAAATACTCTCAAAACCTGCTCGCTTTTGATGCCGTTTAGGGGCACTCAGAAAAGTTGAGCATAAAAATTGCTTTGAGATATGCTTCCATTGATATGGTGACAATAATTTTGCAAGAGTAGCCATGAACTCATGAAGGACTTAGCTGTAGCCATATAAGGAGTAGAAAACGTTCCCTTCCAACTGATACAAAAATTAATATTCTTGTACTGGACTTGAATGAGTACTAGCATCAGTATTATTTATTTGTTTACTTATTTATTTATTACTTTTTTGTCTATTGAGGAATGTGACTGGTTGGACAGATGAGGAAAAGGAGCAGCTTCTTCTCGAAAAAGTGGACCAGCTTGATTCCGTTGAGATTTTGGCATGCTCGTTCATTCGTTTCCCTTTTTTGTCACTTGATCACTTGATTGACCGGGCTATCGAACGTCGATGACGCTGCCGGTCACAATGCGCTTCCATTCCGTTCTCGATATCGCCTGCCTTTGCCATGTCTTTCCCGCTGCTTCCTCAATATCGTCCCTTTTTTGTATAACCCCGAAAGCTTCCATACATGCTAGTGCAATTAGCTAGAATCAATAGTTAACGCTTCACTGCATCAGCAGATGTTATTCCGACTTTAACAATGTGTGAAAGTCGCGATGGCATCAATTAGTGTCAAATCGAATAGTGTCACATCCAGTGGGACCATTCCAGCAAGGTCAATAGTCACCTTGAAGGCGATTCCACAATTTCTGCCCGAATCTCCTACTTGGATGCCTCTAACGAAAGCAGTAATAAAAGCGCAAACGTCACAACGCATCAAAATATGCCACAAATATATAGGCGGAAGTTTTTTCGCACCGGCTGTTGATTGCTGAGCCCCAGAAGAGTATCGAGAGCCTCAACGTTTAGCAGACGTGCTCTCGAATTGGCGCAATTGTCAGCCGTTGAAAAAATCTTGTTTTAGGCTTTCGCAATGGAGGCCTCGAATTGCTACGGAGCACGATAGCGGAAGTTTCAAATGCAACTTCTAGTGACGGTTAGTAGTTTGTCCTCGTATAGGCAATAATGCAATACGAATGTTCACATGATGCGCAATTGTGACATAGACACTGCGATATGCATGATTGCCGCAATAAGCGAGAATCACAAACGCACCTAGCATAGAAGCATTGCTGCTAAAATCTTCACCCCTCAGATTTAAAAAGAAAAAATAAGCAGCTAAAAGAACAACAATTGGAGCTATAGTCTCGATATTATTTCTCATTCATTACAACAAGTCCCAATCGCCCATGTCGTAATTGCCGATAATACTCTTCTTCTGTCATAGTTGCATCGAATTTCATCAGTTCTGTTCTCTTCCGAAGTAGGTCAATGAAAATGGAGACAATTTTTTAGCGTACTTTAAACTTTTCAATTCCTGATCATTCTTGGCTTTTATTGCTTTCAAGTTGCATAAGTTTTTTCGTAGATTGTGCTGAGGAATAATCACTCAAATTGCAATGCATTTATTTGATCATCTATTGTATTATGTAGTAAATATTTCCAATGTTTGGCACCATTCTATATTGTATCTTGTAGTTCATAGTTTGAATGTTCGTTCCAACCGAAACTTTTTCATATATTCGCTGACAGGCCACCTTCAGACACATCAATTAAAGCTGCACTGAGTCGATACGCTTTGTTGATCGATGTGCGATTTTTGTCGAGCAATGACAAGCGTCAATCGAAGAATCTAGAAGAACTCGAAGAAGAAGAACCAATACTATCTACAAGATCGAAAATCGAA
>JAARMF010002655.1:11368-25673 GCA_022844705.1 Toxascaris leonina
GTTGTCCCCCTCGAGAGTATATAGGAATGGTGTTGGCCATTGTATATATCCGTGATATTTGTTGTGCTTACCGATGAAATTAACCTTCTCCTCCGTCATATCGGATATGTAGTTGATGCTTCACGTTGAGCATTTACCAATGCAGCGAAATAATAACATCGATTAAAGGAAAATAATAAAGAAGAATGTAAACGTTAGGAGAACCTCGCTTTTGCTTCCAACTGAAATTTTGCATCAAACTCTATAAGGAACTCAATGAAAAACTCTCGTATACAACGAACGTTTCATATGTATTATTCTGTTGAAATATAATATTAATTCGAGTAGATTTGAATAGGAAACGACACAATCATGTCTATAATAAATAGTCCTTAAATGCGACAAAATTGATACGAAAGGATCGACCACATACGATGACACGATCAACATTCTTGATGCTTTCGATAGCGAAGTCTCTTATTAGTCTAATTGTATAAGGCGCTAAGCTGATGTGTAATAAAAATTTGAAGATAATCGATATAAATTAGCCCTTCATTCTGACTATCAATATAGTTATCCATCTTCTTTTCTTATTTATTTATGATCATATACCTGTGTAAATTTACTCAAAATAGCGTGTTATAATTTGTTTGGGGAAAGTTAATGTGGTTAATGTTTTTGCAATCGATGATATCATTCATCATCGACGTTTGCTTATCTATGCTCTTTTGCAAGATGGAGATGCAGGTTGTACTACAACAATATTCAAAAAAATTTTTATTAGAAGAGACGAATAGCTGCCGGTCGAAAGAATGAAAGGCGATGGCGAAGAGGCGAATAAATGACAGATATGGTTTTCCGTTCGATTTTTTTATAGTTCATATCTAACAAGTCGCAATTGAGGGCTCATTGCCTCGTGTTCAGCTAGAGTTAGTATAATTTGCAATAAACTGGTATCTGGCTAGAGTTCATTAAGGTGCCTATAATTTCATATTAGGGCATTACCGTCAATTATTCTGCTATTTCCACAAAACCATCCCATATATCTCAATAGTAATTTGATTTTGATTTTCATAAATCTTTCGCACTTTTTATGATAAAATTAATATCAATCGCTAATGAAAAACATCTGAAATGAAAAAGAGAGTTGAATAAATTTGTGCAGAAAAAAGAATCTTCAGGATTAGCAATGAGCACTCTAATTCGCAATAAATGAGCATATTGGTTCTAAAGCATTTCCAATTCGAATGGTAAAAAGCTCGACATCTAATGAATCTGGCGATCGTTAGGGCATCGTCGGTCAGAAGAATATGTCAGACTAAATTTTTCAGCCGCCAAATCAAAGAGAAATTTGCCTATTTTCAGATATCCATTCAAAAAGTACATAAATTCATTTATTTGTTTACTTTATTTATTTATTCATTTATTTAAAACTCTTTAGAAGACAAGTTTTTTTAAATCTCATTCTTCTCTGCTCGACTGAAGTTTCAAGTTGAGTCATTTTTCTTTCATCTGGAATATACTATTCGAGGAAAAAAATTGCATATTTATGATGGAAACGCAGAGGTAAAGCATTCTTGAAGGTTTTTTAAACGATTTAAAGCACAATAAGCTAAAAAGTTTGTAGGCAAATTTGATGTTAATCGCTAAAAAGCTTTAAGTTCCCATTGAAATTCATTCCACTACTTAGCCATGATAAGCGATGAATATACAAGGTTTCAAGTGGATAAGTGGAGATATCCAGAAGAAAGTTGGAGAGGATTCTCTAGCTAATTAAACTACGCAGATAATGCGCTCAAAAAATTTGGCGATGAATTTTTGCTGATGGCGTACTCCATTTTATTAGCCTTTTTTCTAATTTTACATCTTAGGGTTCATTATCAATTTTCCATTTTTACGTTCGACTTCTGAAATATTTCCCGTCTCGATAATGAAATCGCCATTTTTGGACTCCATCCTTTTGGATATGTTCGATGTAATCTTAGCTTATCATAATTTTTTTGTGAAAGATCCTCCATAAATTCCCTCTAGATGAGACGATTCAATCGACTCCATACGAGATATTTCTTCAGCTTATTGAGGTGCTTGTCTTCTTCTATTTTTCTTCATCTTTTAAATGATCCTTCTGACAAAATTTTCCAATCCACCATCAGTCTTCATCTTTTTCGTATATTCTCATATAGTGACAATCGAAGCACAACTAAACAAAACAATGGTATGAAGCTGCAAAGTAAATATTCCTTTCCCATTCAATGTCTATTTCTTGGATGTGCAAATAGAGCGATTGAAGAAAATTCAATTCGATATTTAGTTACAGTCCAATATTGCTACTACTTCCGCTTTGAATCTTATCATCGTAACGTTCTCAGCGTTCAACAAAAACCTTATCGTTCCAATTTTAATTTATTTCCACTCAAATTTTCTAAAATGAATTAAACTTAAATTGAAAACGAAATTGAATACTTATAATTAAACTTAAATTGAATATATCGAAAAAATACCTGATGCGAACTATTCGTATATTAGCTACTTTATCATCGCATTATGCTTTATAGACAACAAACGTTGCGAAAAGTTCTTCAAATCGAGAAAACTTATATTAGCGGGATGGTCGCAGATGAAGTGACAACTCGGAAAAAAAAGTTCTCCCAATTTCCTAAGACGATGAAAGAGCAAACCATATTGCTACTTGTGGGCAACAGAGCGCTTCTACGTATGTATAATAGATGCAATAATCTAATATCAGTGAAAATAAATGCAAGACACTGGTAATACACTTAGATTACAAATGAGAAACATTTTCGAATGAGAAAATAATATTTTCGCATGCGAATTCGCTACATATTTCCACTGAAAAATTTTGCATTGTTTTTTTCCATTCAATTCAAAGCGGCGTTGATAAATAAATAACAAAATAACATAAATAAATTATTTGAAAATTGAAATTGCGCTATGAAATTCGCATTCGAACTTTTAGCATTTATCACCACCATATCGGTCGTTGATTCGCATGTCGATTATTCGTCGCGTCAATTTTGCGATGATAATTAAAACTTCCAGCGAAGAAAATTATTGACAAATGTGCGAAGATATTTGCATAGTAAATGATTTCAGCGAAGAAATTATATGCTTGAGATTCACATTTTGTAAACGAATTGAAAGGATTCAATCTATGACGATATATATCACAATCCATGAATCCATGAGTAGGCAAGGGGTGGCATCAGTTTATCACTTATCGATTATCGACTATCAGTAGGTTAATTGTTGGTTCTTTTCGTTTTCTGAAGGATGTTTCACTTGTGAATTTCGATGGGGTCTATGGAGTCCATAGTTGCGTTGCTAAAGAATCTTTACTGAGCCTATGAAATATTCTTAACACTGATATCAACGCGTCAAACTTTTTAACAATAAACTGCATTTGTACTTCTTCCTCAAAAATAGTATTCTACCTTACTTATAGTATTCTACCATCTCCAAAGCCAATTATACTTCATCCATGGTCTACTCGTGCGTCTACAAAAAAATTATGACCTATGAGGCTAATTTTTTTGATTCGAGGAATAAGTCGAAAACCCGGTCGCACTAAAATATAAGTTAAGCAAACTTATGTTCATGCTCGAACTTTCTGAGTTTTCTGACATTGCTCTGAAGATGCGAAACCTTGGTTTTTGCTGCTACGAGGTGGAAGGGGTGGAGGAGGGGCGNGGGTACTACAAATATCGCCAGGGATCGACTCTACAATTCGTACCTGTACAAGTTTCACGCTAGGGAAAGGATCCTTCAAAAAAAAAACAAATGAAGACTTTTTGCTTGCATTCTTATTCATATCGATGCATAAAACGACCGAACAAGCTAAGGACAGTCGTCATGAAAAAGCTCATAGCGTTTATAACTCTTCCAAGTATTAATTATAATATGCCGACAAGAATGCGTTCAACAATCACTTCATATCATTAGTAAAGGCGAATAACCTCTTAAAACCTTTATGCTTGACATGAATTCTCATGTTGTATTTCGAGTCAAAAATCATTTCCTTCAAGTCAACACCACCTTCAGATATATTGAACTCGTTTAGTGAATAGCAAAAAAAAAGAAAAAGAAAAAACACGCAACAACAATTCCTCTCTAATATTCTTCGATGAAAAATTAATGCCACATATTTTTAGACTCTTACCTATCGTGTCAGCAATACAAATGCGATTGCATTGAATATATGCGGCAATTTCTTTATTGCTTAAATATACAGCAACAGATGAGCGATGGATTTAGCAGCAACAACAGGTGAGTGGTGAATTTTGTGGCAACGACAGGTAAGAGATAAATATGACAGCAACAGGTGAGACATAAATATTTACCTGACTTTTTATTAGATGATTTATTAGCAAATGATATGAGTGCAATAAAAATTATTACTATTGTTAATGTTGCTTGTTTGCTCGGATATTACCGATATTATTATCGAATTGAAATTATATATGCCTTATTCCTATATAAAATATATGCTACCATGTAAGCCTCAATTATTTCCTCTTGTGAACGAAAGTAATAATCTAGAGGCAAATAATCAATAAACGAATATGCTTTAGATACTCTCTTTATAAGGTGTGCGCATTTTTTGCTCCAAGCAGAGAGGTATGTATATACTTCTATTCATACGTGACATATTTATTATTTTAGCTCGTGTGGCTTAATCCGGCATGAAACGAACACTAAGAAAACTAGTCTCAAAAGTAGTTCACTGAATTATCTTCCGATATTTTTAATTATCACCGATTTAATCTTTATAGCTAATAAGTAAAGCTTCAATATTTCAAGAAAAAGTGTGCTCTGTTATTTATTCCTCGAATATGACGATGCCGCGATGATTAGAGAATGAGATAAAGTCCGGAGATAGATGAAGAAAATATTGTCAACTTTTTCTGAAGAATATTTTTGAGTAGATATATGAAAGATGATGGGATTTCAAAAACTAATCGGCAGCTCTCGAATAATAGAAACGGTTCAGTTATTGCATGAATTACAATTACGCAAATTTCATGTGCCCAATCATTGGCAATTTTCATTATATTAATTTACTTGTTTATTTGTTTGTTTATTTATTCATTTGTTTATTCAGTAATTTATTTGCTTGTTTATTTACTTGCTTATTTATTCATCCGGTTTCTATTTATTTATTTATTCATTATTTTATTAATTTATTAATTAATTTATTTGTATATTTATTAAAAATGTAACGCATATTACTGCATGCAGGGAAAATTCAAAATCCACGCTGAATATTTCCTGAGATAAACCTGAATTTAAAAAGAAGGAGTTCTACCCTCTATACCTGCTAAATCAAGCATGCCTTATCTTATTATTCAATGATAGTAATACAGCATATAAGGAAACATATGCATCTATCAATTGAATGTCCAATTTTTCGAATAATTCAACGAATAATGAATAGATGATTGAATAATGTCTTCATTCGATAAAGCAATGATATGGCCACAAACAAGTGGAAAATTGCCTTAACTAACTTTGTTCATGTTGGTTCCTTTTATGCGCCGATCGATCATAGGGTCATCAAAGGTTTTTTGTTAGCGAGAATCGCTAAGAATATAAGACTGAAACACCGAAATAAAGAGGCATATTAGCGGTATTTTTACCTCAGCAGTTTAGCGGTATCTATACCATAGCGGTTTAGCGGTATTTTCACTACAGCGGTTTAACCGTGCGGTTTAAACCAGTTTAATTTCAACAAAAATCTTATGGTCCCTGAAAGGAAGATTCATCGATTCCACTAACAAAGCATGTCAATATATCCAACATTTTTTCAACTATAGTTTTTTCTTCTTTAGTTCCCTTAAGCAGTATGAACGAAATGCTTCAAAAGCGTCGCTAACGTTGCCGTTGAACGCAAAGCCTCATTTCCGCAATTTGCGCAATTTTCTCAATGCTTCAAATAGTGACATCATCACTACATAACTATTGTAAATACTCAATTCTCTTGAGCTTGAGCACGAAAAAATCAAGTTAGTAACAAGGAAGTGTTCTTAGTGAGAGGATAAAGAGTGATAGACTTCTGCAATTCGAAGATTTGAAATTTCGAAAGCGATCGAAAGAAATCTTCCTCATAAAATTAACACCAAAAACCAGCTTAGTTCCCACTAAACAACACAATTTAATCGCATCGTAGCACTCTTGAAAACGTTCCATTTTCAAGGATCGCATAGAATATAGATATCTGAACTCATAATCGAAAAAGAAGTGCTCAGATAAGAATTTAATAATGTTGAAAAAATTCTCGAGTTATTGGTCGATTCTTATAGAAAATTGTCATATGAGCGATTCGTTTCGCGATGAAAGAAATTGAGCATAAATGAAGCGCTCCAAATATATCAAACATCGTATAGATTAGATGGAAAAAAGATTTTTTCATAAAATCCGTATAAATATGAATGTAAAACTTCTCTGAACGGAAAATCCTAAACTAAACCTGAAGAAGCATTCGACAATCAATTAATTCAATTTTGCGGAAAGATGCTTAATTTCGATAGATAAAATTTGGCACTATTTAAGAAAACTATTAAAAATCCAACGAGCAGATTCTATTGGCCGAATTATGCGAAAATGTATCTTTTGAAATTTGAGGTGAGAAAGAGAAGCGGAAGTTGTTGTTGATGATCACTGAGGGATTAGAAATTTGTTCGAGCAAATAGATAAGAGAATTTTTCAATCGTTGTTGACAAGTTGTAAAAAACAACTAATCACTCAAATAAATCCGATGTTATTGCTGAGAGATTTTTCCTCAACTGAAAAGGAAAAAGGAATAGAAAATTTATAACCGAAGTTTTCTTGTGTTTTCAACGTCGAAAAGAATTTTGTACGAAAGTAAACGTTTCAACAGTTGCATTAAATGGAACAACGTTCTTTCTTGTATATAGTTCGAAAATTGCCCACATATATGGCATTCGTTTTTGCCCAACTTATAGGCTCAATTTGCCGCTCATAAAAATTGTAGCAATTAGATGCGAAAATCCATAGCCGATATAGCCGCATTTCTTCCCCAATTTTTATGCTTCTCATGGATTTTGAATAGACTTCGTGCAATTTTTTTTTTATAATTTCCAAAAAAATTTCGCACAAAAATCGCATAAATAGTCAAATTTAATCAAAATTTATTAAATTATACAATTATTATTTCTTGAATCCACTCGATTTGTATTAAATCAATTGCATTCAAAACTCCAAATTTCAAAGGCATTTTTAATGCAACTTCGATGGATGCATGTCAGCGTCTACATATTTTGTCGAAATCTACGAAAAGAAGAATACAAAGTTTTTTTTTTGTTGATGTAACGTTGTTGAAAAATTCACTAAATTCGAATCGCTACGTGCGGCTGCTGAATTGCCTCAGGCGATTGAACTCTAAAAATCCACGAACGAATCCACATTATACAACTACTTTAAGGATGCATTATTGCGCTGCATTTTTTATGTTGATAAGTATGGATTCCAGAAGACTCGAGCAATCGAACGGGTCATTTAAATATAGTATAGATAGAAATATGAAAGGAATAAATGTTTTTCTTCAATAGGCTGCAATTTTTCTTTCTTGTAACTGATATTATATATATATATATATATATATATATATATATATATAAACGTTGACAGTATGAGAAGATGCGCATTTTCGTAAGAATATTTAAAATTTTGTGCATAAGATAAATGATATTCAAATATTTTCGTTTCATTATTTCAATATTAAAAATGTTTAAAGATATATGACTGATGCTTTTCATTAATATTTTGAAAGAGTTTTAATGAAAAGAGAACTTACGGTTTAAAAAAACTTTTCGAAAAAATGTTTTTCAAAGACAGTACAAATGAAAGACGATCATTCACTACGAGATTATTTTCTTTCCCTCTCTTTTTTTTGCGTAAAATTCTTAATTTGGACTGAAATTTCAACAAATATGAAAACAATGTCGGCTGAAAACTTATAAGCGAGACTATGAAGGTGAAGGTGAATACTTATTGGAATGGATGAGCATTTAAACAAATTATTGGACGACGACAACCGTCCCCCTTCCCCTCCGCTTTGAATAACACTTTTTGCGTACGAACCGTTTTCGAACATCGGCTAATTTATTGATCTACATGAGTTCATCTTCGCCTCCCCCCCCTCCCCCCCCCCTTCTCCCACTCCCGCAACATTCTCATTCCTCCTTTCACCGACCTTCTAATATGGGCCATACTTGTGGAACAATGAAAGAGCACAGATAGCAGTTTCCGATTGATTTTTTGTATTTGAAATCTGAAATATGCTGACGATATTCATAAGAAAAGAGTAAAATTAATGCAACGTTAAGAGATCGTATTAGAATGTAGCACTGAAGAAACATATTGACTAAACGTTCGTTGAGATAGTGAATTCAGAAAAAATATGGAATGTGGCTAGCTACGCACCGCTTAGAGAGCAAAACGCTTCGTCGATTCGTTGGACTCAAGTGCTTCTTGAAGCAAATTGGATGATGCAATGCTCTTTAACAATGAATGTGATTTCGACCGAATAGGTGATCGAATTCCAATCGTTTACTCCATCCTAATAACATCTACTCGATACGCACAATATTTCACCGTTGCTTAGATATATTCGACCATATGGTCGTTGCTCATAAAACTATTTGACCAGTTGACCGTTTCCGACCACCATTCACCCTATGTATTCATGATCGAATACTTGACCGTTGAGAATGCAAGCTAACGCTAATACCTCAAGAAGAAGCTAATGTTTGATCTGATGTCGACGGCGGTTTGGGTAAAATTTCTGGACAAGGAGGGGACGAAAAATTATGGATGTATTTTTCAATGAGGTACGATTTTTACCAAGACAATTTTCAAGCATTTCAGTAAACTTGCTTCCCAAAGATATGATATGGAGACGTTGTCGTTGCATATTTGTTTACCGTCTCATATGGTAATTTCACCACAAAAACCGCCGAACTAAACCTTATGCAATTCGACCGATGTAATGAACATCGATAACTATGGCTTCCTTTATCACATTTGATAATGCTCTTATCAACTTCGCTAAGCTTAAATGAAACTTTTGAAGATGGCATAAAATTTTCGACAGCGATTAAATCAAAGAAAAATCGAATCTCCTCTCGATGACCCTTATCGGCTTTCTCTTCATATCAAAAATAAAGGTAATATTTCGACTATATTACTTTTTTTGCCATTGATTTATGAAAATGACCAATCAAGTGACAACGAAGAATACTTATACGGCATCAATTCTTTTCAGTATTCCTTTCTTTGTCAGTAGAATAGTCCCTCAATCCTTTTTTTAAAGTTATATTTAAAATGATTTCTACTAAAAATTTATGCGAATTTCACCATTAAACTATTTCCTATGTAATTATAGAACATCAGGACAAAATTGAGTTAAAATTATGTAAAAATTGATTCATTCATTGAAAGACTTGATGTTGTTTACACACCGAAAAATCTATATGCAATATCGGATTGACATCTAAAATTCGTAAGCTTTCACATCAATCACTAATACATAGCACAAGAAGAAAAAATAGAACAACTAGTGTTATCTTTGAGAATGCAATCATTGTCGATCGATGATGATTTAGTCGGTTATTAGCTAACGGCAAATGTCATAACTATTAGCAACCCGATTATTGACTGATCGTCTCAGTCAACTGATTTGCGATCATATTTGAATGATTTTTATGTGAAACAATGTGCATTTCTCCGACGATCAAAATAATTACAATATTGCTTCTTGGAATGCTGACACGATGAATCAATGGCATTTTGCACTCGGTTCATTAGAACTACCGGTTACATTAATCATCTTAACCGATCGACCCGTTCCATTAATAAGCTGATGACAATTTAACAATGCCTACTAATTCATCTTCAAACGTACCAATAGGCTGCTCGAATTATAATATTGATGATTTTTTGCATACAAGGTTGCATATGCGAAAATTCAACGCGAATTCTAGTACAAGTCAGTACTGATCGGTTTGCTTCCGATAGCGATAGATCCGTTTTTTTTTCGATAGAAGGCAGCCTTACTCCTTTTCTCATCTTACTCCTCACACAGACAGGTCTCATTCTCATCGCGGTGAAGGTAATTTCATCCTTGAATGTAGAAGGCGGGAGAAATGAGTGAAGTAGCACAACATTATAGATGTACTCGTATGTTAACATCATCCTCCTGTTCCTCTCCCTTCAGAAGAAATCTCTGCTCTCCGATCAATGATGCATTTCTTTGTAGACGATAAAGGCAAACGAGAGGGCAGCAACCTTACTCCTGTAACCCTATTTCCTTAATACAGGTAGTCCTCCACTTGACAGATGAATCACTGCATAGCAAGGTTGTCGAACAGTTCATTCCTGGTAGAAAGGTACTCTAAGTTGTACACAGCAGATTTCATTATTGAAGCTTTCACCATCAATGAAAAGTTGAATCGATGTTACGACAATAATAAATGCATCAATATTAGAAGTGCAGAAAATACCTTCGCCTTATGAGTGCAATAACGGCCGATGATTCAAAAATTATCTCAATCATTCGTGCTAAAATTTTGTTCATTTATTTTATTACCACGAGAAAATTTGAGCCTTGCTTCGACGAAAAATTAAATGAATTAATTAATAATATTTTTAAGCAATTAAAGCTAAAGTATTTTACAGGTTGAATGAAAACAACTCGAGAGAAAATCGTTTCATTGGTTAGATAATTTTTAAGACGCAGGCCAAAGGGCGGACGAAAGATTTAGAAAGCCATTTCGCTTAGAAATATGCCAAATTGCATTGCTCTTAGATTTGTTCCGAAACGCAACATCTCGGGAGATTTTCTTTTTCTTCTTCTTTGTGAAATTATCTCTTTTATCATCATAAATTAAATTGTATTTTTATTGCAATCGAATCTTTGAAAAGGATTACAACATTTTGCAATGCTTTCTTCAAGCTTCTTAAAGTATTGCAATGATTGCAGTTTGTAAATTCTAATTCAAACATTATTGTAGCTCAACTGTTTTAATAAATAATATAAATTTCAACGACTGCAATAAAGGAAACAAAGGAATTAGCGACTAATGTGACTTCGATAAGTAACAATTATCGAATAGTTGGCGAAAGTATTCGGCTGCGTAAACTTGAAAAATTCCTTCACTTCACTTTCTTTTCTCTTCATTCGTCATTCTTCTTTTAGTATTCATTGAAAATTTCCGACATAATTTCCTGAAAAATCTTTGATGAATTTTTGGAAGAAAGTGAAAATTTTCAGAAAAATTTAATATTCGGTAGTTTTCTAGTTGCTAAGTGCAAATATATGTTAGCGCTGTGATAGAGACGATCGATAATTGATGTAAGACAAAGCATCGCGGGAGAAAACATATTTAGTACTTAATCATAAATTATGAGAACATGGATTTCATCAATTGAAATATGCGATAAATATCCAGAAAATGAGAAATAAAAGAAACGAAGACAGATAGAGAGAGGGGTAGATAGGGGGAGAGAGATGGAGAGAGAGATAGGAGGAAAAGGAGGGAGAGAAAGGAGGAAACGAGTGAGAGAGGTGAGAGAGAGGAAGTGATAAAGAGACAAAAGATGGATAAACGTGACAGGAATGAACGAAGTTCGCATAAAATTTCATATAAGATGAGTGATCACAATTTATTGATTTAGGCTGCGAGAGAGAGGAATTGAATAAATGAATTGTTTTCAAAAAAAGAATCATATCTTTAGCTCAACTTATCATGTTCGCTTTGCTTCCATATCTTGCAAATTCATATTCACGAATAATTCCTATTGTACCATATCATATCGTGTCATATCTTATCGTATCATATCACGCCACACATCATAACATATCATATCTTGTCTCATCATATCATATCATATCACCCTGTCTTATCATATCATATCACATGTCATATCTCATTATATCATATCATATCATATAATCTTGTCTTATCGTATCATATCATATCATACCATGCTACCCTATCTTATCATACCATATCACAGCAAACCGCGTCATATCGTGTCATATCACATCATATGTCATATCACATCATGTCGTATCATATTAAAAGTTCATATCTTACAAGCATCACCACTCTATCCGTGCAGCAAAAATGAAGCAATGATAAAAGTTTTAGGAAATCCCCGTACGCTAATAATGGTATTACTAAAATATATTAGAAGGATCGCTAATGAAGAAATTCATTCAAAAATTTCATTCCATTGAATTAATATTGGTATTTCGGAGTATTAAAAATTAGCTGATATTTAAATTCTCAAAATTTTGTGCAATATTCGGAAAGAAAATTGCATCGTCTCGAAATTTTCACCTTAGAACCTTAGAGCTATTTCGAGCAAAAATTTCTTTAAATTACGAGGTTTTTTGAGGCAGGATGGAGGATTCTGAATCGATACAGAAATGTCCATTCTTCTGGGTGGGCTGCACGAAACCTAGACAGCAGAACATTGACGATGAGTAATGAATTGCTACAGCTATGGATTTGCGGTGAAACTTCCTTTCATTTTAGTTGGAACAAAAAGGAAGAGTGCTTTATACCTGTCAGTGAATTATCGTCGAGATTGCGCTTAAATATTGCATTATTTATCATTCTTAGAGCGATGCAGAAGTAGCTGATCATTCACTAAACGCAATTCAAAATCTAAAGAAATAGATATGGTCATCAGTGAATATTTTAAAGAAAAAAATGACCGCCCCCCCCCCCTTCCCTAGATAGAAATAATCATTTATGTAATTAGAGAGTTGGGATTAATTAGAGAGTTGTGATATCTTACTATTGGGTGCAATTTACGATAATTATATCCACATTAGAACTTAAGAATATATTATTTAAAAATAATTATTAATTCACTTAATTAATCGTTTTCAACTGCCAAAAACTGCAAGTTTATTTAAGAGGGTGATGCCATATCAATAGATATGTGATTGTTAAATGATGACATATCAATGAACTCTACTATTAAACTTTTCAATATTCTAATAAATAATTAATTAGCATCTTATCGTAAATAAAAGCCTTTCATAATCTTATTTCATCAACGATCTTTTCTAGTATTTCATTACATTTCCGATTGAGTATTTCAATTATAACAACTTGAAAAATTTTACCTTGGTGATCGTTTGGTTCTTAGCATAAATATGCGAATATCTGAGCAATAATAAGATAAATAAAAGGTTTATTTAAAAAAACATTCGAAAATGAGACGTTATCTGTCGAAATTCTTTCCTATGTACTATTGAAATCGATATTTCCATCTTCCAAAAATTCATAGAATTATATGCATATTTTGAGTATTTGATAGAAATTACATCAATGAAATATTCTCATTTAATCACTAAACATTAATCGAACATTGAGTGGAAATTTTTTTCAGAAATATTATCGCTGAAAATGGCAAATAGAAATACATTTGGGAATAAGTGAGATAATTTATACAATTAGCTTCATGAAAACTGATGATGGATAGCATCGAAGGGAATTTAGCGATTAAGCGACCAAGTAAAGCACTATGAAAGAGTTTGCAACAAAATGACGAGCACACCACTTAGGGCATTGCTTAATGAATCAATAGACGAGGAAAGAATTTATTAATTTCTTTGAAGCGATCATTCTTTAGCGGGGAGAAATTTCGTCAATAAAACAAAGGGAGCTATTTCCATCCCTACCTCCCCCCCNCTCCATCCCTCCGTATCAACAAATAAAATCCCCTCACCATCTTATTGTCTTAGTGCGATCATGCAACTATCATCTCCTTTTGTTCAGTTTACCAAGTTTTATTTGCAATACTCTTATTAACCTTCGTTATGGCATATTATAACAGCTTTGCATCAGTTCACACAAGCATGTCGTTATATCTCCATCACTACGGTAGTTTCATATCGATGATCAGAGCCTACTCGAATGGAACTTAACACCTACATACGATACAAACTTACATTTTCGCATATCTAACTTTGTTACTGCTTGTTGATATGCAATACGAATTTGTTTTAAAAGAAAATTAATTGCACACATATAGGATGAAATCGTTTTCTTTCGCCTGTGATTTTTGAAACCGGTCGGTCGTTAAAAGCAATTTGTCATTGCAGGTTTTTGCTTGAAACCGGTCGGCCGCGCAAAATACTACTTATTATTATTATATACTGTTATTATTTGCGAATATCTTGGCAAATTCATTACTGGAGCAAATTTTCAGGCTATATAAAATTAATAATTCTACTTTTTTTCAACTATTTTGATGTTTTTTTTCGATGAAA
>JAARMF010002656.1:0-19879 GCA_022844705.1 Toxascaris leonina
GTTTCGCTAGATAGCAGATAGGGACTGTGCGAATCTCGTTAATCCATTCATGCACATTACACTTCCCGCTGGGAATCGGTAGGGAGGTGCCTCCCTGCCGGATATGAACCTGGACCCTTGCTGGTGATGGGTTATTAGCGCATACATTTTTGGCATATCCCATAACCACAGTCACTTACGAGGGCATGGTGATCTCTTGATTAAGACCCCATTTTCATGGTGGTTTGCAACCTAACCCCCTTCCATTTCCTATCTGACATCGTTGAAATAAATTTGCCGATATTTCTCTCACCAAATAGACATTTAATTACTCAATTTTCTCTTCGTTTCAGAAGTTTTTAGATGAAGTGGGCAATATTGTTGATCGGCATAGTATCATTGGCGGAAGCATTTCGTCATCAAGCTGTTGCTGTTAAAGGAAAACTTCTTTGTGGATCACAACCGGCAAGAAATGTACGTGTGAAACTTTGGGAAGAGGATTCAGGTAATGCACTGGATGAGAATCTTCATTTTATCTTATGTGCTAGGGGATTTTCTAAGATTCACTTGATATATCCGAAATGTTTGAGAGATTCCAACTCTTAATTTGATGGAAGGCTGACCACCAGGCGTTCCAAAAATTTGATCACAATAGCCATTTATGGGAATTATTGTCAGGTGCATCGATAAGGGAATCGTTGAAACTACAGCTGCCTTTGTATCTTTGTATCTTGTATTAATTTGCTGATATTATTGCACCACCATCATTCCATTGCTCATTACTGAATTCGTTCGAAGTCACCGTATGCGCAACACCTCTCTCAATCTTGCTTGATCGAGAGTGTCATTGGAAGGAGACGCTCGAGCTCTATTTCTCTGATCCTGAGAACACATTGCTCCTGATGCGACAGATACATGCTGTAGTTGACTCATCGCTCCGTTCAACCCCACTGACTAGAATCGCCGTTAGCTAGAGGTCATTGCCGACCTTTGTTACCATTTCGGTGTCACTAGGAGGAGGTGGATGGAATTTACCTAGACCAGCATGAAGGTAAGTAATTGCTCAGTTCTGATGTTCTAAGAAAGAACTTGTTCGAGGAATATCAGGACTCTTAATTGATTCTGTAAAGCAGTTCTATTGAGCAAATGTTCAGCCCCTCAGTTAGAGTTACCACTGTGGAACATTATTCGTAGAACGCAGAAAGGATCACCGATAGAAGAGCGCAATTTCGCTTCTATGATGCTATGAAGGAAAAATGTTTCACGTAGCACTGCAGAGCCTGTACATCAATCGACATCCAGTGTTCGCACAGCTATCAATCGTAATACTTGCTGGGAAAAAAATCCATCTGCGTCCTTCTCGTGGCTCCATATGCCCAACAGAGGTCAGCTATGATCTCTAGCTAACGGCGGTTGTGGTCTTCAATGTCAGGCGGAGCGATGCGCCGACCAGACCATTTACTTGTCGCATCATGGGCAGTGTCTACTCAACCAGGATGGAGCTGATATCTCACAGATGCTGACCCCGAGGAGATTCCGCAAGGAGCGAAGGAATAATGATGATGATGGCAATCGATCGTAATACTTGCCTCACTATCTCTACCAGCTGGTTTTCTCTTCTTGTCTTCGCATCATTGTGAAAACCGTTCGAAGAAAACGAATTCGTGAACGATGTATATCTAAAAGAATTAAATTATCTAGCAGACGTGAGACGATGGAAAGTTGAACAAGTGATGCAGATGGTCAATAAAAGTTCATTGAGGTGAATTATGTTAGTGCAGCTGAAGGGGTAGGAAATAGCAAAATAACGTAGGAGCCTTCATCAGCAATCGTATCGATAGCAATAAGCGCAACGAAATTATTTGATTTCTCTTGGTTATTTTTGTTTATTCAGCTTGACTGCTTACTGACTGCTTCTTTTCCATCGTTCGGCTGCACAAAAAACTGTGAAAGAAACATATCATCTTTGCGAGACAGTAAAGGACTATCCATCGATGCGGAGAAAAGAAGCTATGTTATACCATGTGCGAATTTCCATTGATAACGGATGCTACATATAATGAAGCGGATCTATATCATTATGGATAGTCATTTTTTAAATTCCTGGAGATCAGCTATCACTATCACTGAGGGATATTAGTAAATTGCCAATAAGAGAATTTACAGGACCCGATCCAGACGATTTATTGGATCAAGGATATACGGATGCGAATGGAGAGTTCTTTTTGAAAGGTGATACAATGGAAATGACAAATATTGATCCTGTATTCAAAGTTTATCATGATTGTGATGATGGCATCAAGGTAGGTATACACTCATTTGAAGGGATTCAAGCCTGAAAATTAATGTTTTTTATACCGCTTATATAAAGAGTGAAACGCGTTTTCTTCAATTAGAGTTTCCATAGCGCTTATATTCGGGTAATCTGCAAAGCTCATTTAATACCAGTTAAATATAGCAGCCAAAAAAAGCACATTTTTGGTCATATCCTATGAAGCACCTGCCACCATGGCCATACCAGTTAGGTCTCGAATTCGCAATCTTCAATTTTCTGCCATCATCTACCAGGTTCTCTTATGCCACCGGGAAATGAAGATATCACAGTATACGACCATGTTTAATGGAGCGAATACGAATTTTCAGTAGGCATCTAGTAAGTAGCGAACACATTTCAAACTCCACTGAGAAAAACGATACGGAAATACAGCATGAATGGAGCAAAAAAACATTCTTCTACTCATCCGACATCTCAACTAAAGATGTTCTTGAACGATTTCCGAGAACTGACTGAAGGGAAACTCATCACGTTTCCACAGGATTGGTACCCATAAGTGATCATCGAAGAAGATGACTAACTGCATTGACCACAAGATAAGGAAGAGTTTATGCTTTGTTGAACCAATTTTCGCTAAAGTTTTGCACGTTCTGATATCTATGATAGTTATTCCTTCAATATTATTATGGCGATTTTACCTTGACTTTGCAAGCAACCACAGCCACTCCTTCATCGATGACCATAGAGAGGCCAATTACTGATTCAAGAACGACCGATTGCAGTGGACCGAATACAGCTAAAAAAATTCTGAGGAATCTGAAAGACTGGATCGGGTTTCATGAAGCATCGAGTGTTTTTGGTGTCTCACGTAATTGCTTTCCTCACAAGAAAATGCGATAGCAATTAGCACTCAAAATCATAGTTTGGCACCTTTAATCTCTCAAAGACTGTATTGAAGGATATGCTCAGAGGCGGTGCAGACCATCCAGGCCCTCCCTCCATTCCACCCTTGTCCCACTCCAAGATCCATCGATTTTACCTTAGGGAGTTGCGAATATTTCATATCGTCACTTTCCGCTCTGATGTAGGCTCGACTACATACCTATGTTTATGTGGAAATAATGAACGCCAAATTCATACAGCTCCACATGAGACTGGATGTATATTTTTGTCTCCGATCTAAAAGTCGACACCTTCAGTATAGGATTTCTTAGAGCTTCACCTGTTCTTCATTGCAATTGCCCCTCAAATTCTATGACGTAAAGTCGTGAGTTCGCGCAGGACAGCAGGGCTACTGAATTAATATCATACGTTCTGTTCACCTTGCTGAAGCTTCTGTATGCCTCTTAGGAGCTGAATTTCTAGTACAATAAGCTTGAATCAGTCGATTGAGTTGCTAAATTTTGAAATCTTTGACCATTCCATAGCATTTGAGTATTAGCGGTCACTCAGTTATTGGTCACTCAATTAATGGTCACTTAGTTAGTGGCCACTTAGTCGAACAATGACTGCTACATTTAATGAGATTATGAGAGCGATGTGCGTCAAGATTTTCTGGGATTCCACTCGAAATGACCGTTCGCATTTTGAGGGACGATATTGATCAAAATTTCAGCTATTCAATTATTCAGTGCCTTTTAGTTTTGATTATAAATTGGCTTGAAAATTGTTTCCGTTATTCAACATTCCTATGTAAGAAAACATACAAATATGTTTACGCAAGAGGTTGATGATAAGAGAGCAGATAAGGGAAACTATTAGAGACGAAGAATGCCAAACGTCAATAAAAAAAGATAGTCTGAGCGAAGAGACGTCAATCACTAATCAAGCTTTTAATACCTGAAAGAAGGAATAATCGGATAACCGAAACAATAGCGTTGCTGATTAAATGATGAAGTAATGATGCATTAACAATAACGGCGAGAAGTAGAAGAAAGATCGATCATCCATAAATTAAAGATTCATTTGCTTTAGCAAACCCGAGAGATATTGATACCAAAGATTGGTTTATACAATATTGCATTTTTTTTTTTGCTTGAGAAGCATTTGGCTGCTAGAATTTCTAGCAAGTAGCATAACAACGCCAAAAATTGGCCACTGATTTGACCTTAGTTGGGGATACAACCTATTCTCAAATTCTTCACCCATAATTTGCTGAAGGATTTGTCGGTTTCCTGCGATTTTTATTTTGCGTAAGCGTTTACAATATCATCAGTTCGATATTTCCGTCTCCTCTCCTGCTATAGTTTCGAGTCGGTTTCTCTTTTATCGTCAACGAGAGCGAATGAAACATAATGATTTTTCAGCCGGGTAAAAGGAAGGTGAAATTCAAGATTCCACACTCATATACGAATAACGGAAAGACAGCGAAAAGAGTATTCGATTTGGGCGTGATCAATTTGGAAACAATCTTCAAGGTGAATTGATTTTTCGGTTCTTTGAAAGATAAGAGGATATTGTACAGGTGAGGAACGCCTAAAATTAATAGCCAACAATACAGACGAGTTCAACACCCTCCCCCTCCCTCCCTACCCACCTACCCTGGTTGTTTATATCTGAACAAGTAGGCAGGTTTATTGTTATGCAAATGAGTGAGACTACTTGCTAGGTGAATCTCAATGAATATGCAAATTCGGGTAGCAGTATAACTAGAAGAGACCCGAGCACCTCAATGCTTATGAACACCTGAATAGCTGAATCAATATGCAAATGAGATACTGGCTGACACGTATCTGTGGCATACCTCATACCTTGAGCCTTAAATGCCTCCAACGTATATTCGGACGTGGTGAGCTCAGGATCGCGAAAGTATATTCCATATATAGCACACTATAGATATGTCACTAAGTGAGCTATCACGACTGTATTTAACAGCTGATCGATCGTTTGAATGAATAATTTGCATAGATTTGTGAACACAATTGCATATTTAATGACATGCCACCTTAATAAACTGCGATCGCTGTTTCGATAGTTGTTAAGCGCCGAATGAATAAGCGTCCGACGTTTCGGTAGAGATTGATCACCAGCCTCAGGGATGATATAATATGGCAGATTGACGATTAACAAGAACAACGCAATATCTATAAGGTCTATAAAGTGTGGTTGCCATCAAATATTTGATTGTACTGATATGATATACGGTTACATGAGTTGAGCATCATCGAGAAGAATTCATTGAATAGTTTTGATTACATCGATTTCGTCGTTCACTCCATCAATGTAGCTGAAAAATTTTCCGTCTGTCGCGATCCTAGGCTCACCCTATTCGAGTAACGCTATAAAGACCACGCAGCGGATCTTTCCAATCTTGTTGGTGGCCTGCCTCATGATTGCTTAGCATCTTTTGGGGGTTCGTTCTTGCGGTGCTCCATTGAGCTGAGTGTAAACTCATATAGAAGCTCATTTATTCATTTAGTTAGACTTTATATATGGCTTGTTATGTGCTACAATCATCGATGATCAAATTCAGTTTAAGCATACAAGTTGCACTTTTAATTAAGCATTCCTTACCCTTAAGAGACAACCACTAATATTCCTGAAGCTCACCTTACCTATTCATATGGCAGTTTCTATGAGAAAACCTCGAAGATTTTCTCAAAAAGAAGTTGAGTCTCAAAGAAATTCCTAAAGAAGTTGAATTCTCATCAAATACTGCATCGATTTACGTGTATAGTATCGCGCTAAAAGTGCGATTGCTTCAGAGAATAACGTTAATTGTTCTGATTGAGAAATAAAATTTGTGACTTGACATAGGGTCAAATTCGATAGAATTTATATAGATGCAAATCTGATCGGAAGTATCCGAATTCGGTGATCTCTGAAAATGAATTTAAAGCCGCGATAGGATTCATTGGGGAAGATGTCATTATTTTTGATTCAACGTATGAGTAAAGAAATAATAATTGCAGCATGAGGAACGTGAGCTAATCGTATCGAAACGCAGACGTGAAACCTACTCATACGAATAGACAACTAGATGGCCACAATGATGAGAAGTTGAAGCTGAAGTTGGAGCTGAAGCTAAAGCTAAAGCTAAAACTGAAGATGATGCATTCTGTTGCTATCTTATCAGTAACAGTAGAAATGTTTTTCACATCTTATTGCTATGAACAAAGATTCATTCGCTTTTGGCACCGTAATACCTTATCAAATGATTATCGCTTATTCGTACTATTTTTCAGCTTGAATGAGCTAAATTAGTATGACCTGAAATTATCGGAAATTCCCCCCCCCCCCCCAATCCGGGAAAATTCCGGACAGAACTGAAATTAAAAAAAAACAAATGATATGAGATTCATACGTAAGTAAACAATATTTTTACAAATATCTCCAAGGGAATTTCCTCGAATATTTCACCTTTTCAATGACTTCTATATTTATCATTAAATCTTTCCATCTTCGGCGGAATATTTATTTTATATCGCTCTTAGATATTGACGTATGAGTGGTTTATGTATTTCAGCCTCATAAGAACCTCTTAGACCTCATTCACTCAGCAAATCAATCCAATTCCTATTGTAATTTCAATGATATAAGCTATAATAAAATTCCTTAAACCTTATTCAACGATCAACGGTTATTTTTCGAGAATTCAGTTCGCGATATCCGAGATTTCCGATCGGGTCGCTTATCATGAAAACTTGGAAGATAGGATGAACGATTGCAGTGATAACAAACGAGTAGCAATTGATAATCTACGTGAGCTGTAGTCGATTATCTATTTATTGATGAAGTGCCCATCGAATAAGTAGAACTTACTTAATTCTCAACTCATTTTAAATCACTCCTCTCATAATCCTGACTTCGCAAGTTGACTACTCTGGGATTCCTGAATAATGAAAAAACTCCATCGATCAGTCGACTACTCCACGCTTGTTTTTAAAGTTCAACGTACTTACCTTAATTGGGCAAGCTTCATCACCCTTCCCGCCCCTCCTCCAACCACGATTCACGACTCATAAATGAAATACCACAAAGTAAACTCAATTAAATCAGTTGTTTTGCATATCGAATTCAAATACATAGGTGTAAAACGACCGAACGTCTGTGCCGACAAAGAAGGTACTAGCTGTCATCATCGCATTTCCCCCCCCCCCCCCCCCCCCCCCCCCCCCCCCCCCCCCCCCCCCCCCCCCCCCCCCCNCCCCCCCCCCCCCCCCCGCCCCTCCCCCTTCGGACAGTGACTTCGATGAAACTTCTAATAATGGTGTCCATATCAAGCTTACCTCATGCCAATACAACGAACTGACGTTAATTTATTCAAATGCAACATTAACAAAGAAACTTTAACAACATGAGGCACTGAGAAGAATAACAACTTCAGAGGAATGCAGCTCGCTCTTCGTCATTCACATCCATCCGTCACAACCCTACACAAAAAATTGACAATCATAACATCAATTAGCCATCGCTACTCCATCGCCAAACAATCGTCGACAATCCTCAACAACTGACATTCACAAATCACAACGAAAACCATCAAATCATAGAACTCCTCGAAAATTCAAAGCAACAATACTGCATACTACGGCACTCACCAATATCCTGGAACATCAAATCCTTATGCCATTTGCACATGCAACGCCACAAATCTCTGAACCTCCAAAAGTCTGAGCCCCTCTCCGTAGATTTCCATGAATGCTCTCTACAAGGCTATACACCAGCTTCTTAAAGTGGCAAACAAGGCTACCTATCAGCTTCTTCGAGTAACAATTTCCATCACACCACGACAACGAGATTTAACAATCACAAAACCTTAACAACCAACAACGTCCAATAAAGTGCACTAAAAATATTAGGAACAATAACAACAACAACCCGTATCGTTACGACAACGTCAGTGAAGAAACAATAAACAACGGAAAGGAAACATCACAGGCAGTAACGGGACCCAACGAAAAGTTGATAAAGACAATCTGCTGTTAACAGTGGCCGAATTTTCACTTACAGCCACCTCCCGCTGTTTCTTATTATTCATTCCTCCTCCTCCCTCCTCCATTCCCCTCTTACCCCACCTCGACCTCGAACTTCTTACTACAGAACCAATTTCTCTCACTTCTTTCTCGAAAATGCAGACGGCAAAGTTGCTCTAATCAATCCATGCCTCCTCTCACAGCATCCCACTCAGATCGGCACATCAATCAAGCAGTCAACTGGTCCATCCTTAAGTTAATAAGACAACCATTTCGTCAACTGCTGAACACATACAAGAACTTCCCTGACCTCCTCAAGCAACTGTAATGACAAAAAACACTTTATTTAGGAAATGAAAACTGTAGAGATTAGGTCAAATTAGGTCAGAGATCAGATAGGACAACAATGAAAGCCGTTCGGAATATCCCAAGAGTGGCTCAACACTTAACGGTTCATTGCTCAGTCAGTTCGCGCGATACTTGCACTCGATGTGCCAGCACTTCCATGATGACCCAAAACACCCTGAAAATCGAGAGTGTGTCGATCAACCCATGATGGAATAAATCCCACTCTCTCCCCGACTAATATGAAACACCAAAATATGGGGAGGGAAAAAATCGCTTCCAAACTGATAACAGAAAAGCGATCTCCAATTTCATCCTGTTAGTCGCAACAACAACCGACCGCTGATTTCTCTAGTTTTTTAGCCACAACACAAAACGAGGCTAGGAAGAAACCTGTAATACACAAACGCCATGACTACTCCAAGTTAAAGCTATTAGGGCACAATATAAACGCTTGCAGTCGTTCAACAACGAGGCAAACTCATCAATGCGTGGGCAACGAGGCAACTTCACAACAACTCCCTTGTTGACCATGCATTGATGAGTTCAATGTAATAAGCAGTTATTTCAAGATGATCCCCTTCTCCCTCGACAAACACAATTCCCTAGCCAAACTAGACTTCCAACCAGCATGAAATACCAAATCAATCCCGATAAACGATGACAAGCGAATCATTGATGCTGAAGGCCAACCCCCAACGTTCTAGCAGAAAACGAAGACAGGAAGAAAGGGAAGTAATACGTCCGGTGGAATTTTTCGACGATCTTCCACCTATGAAACCCTTTCATCTGCAACCAGTCCCACCGTATCGCAAGTTGTAAAACCACTCACTCTCAGCCTATACGGAGCATTGCCTCAAGTGTGAATGAACACCAGTAAGGACAACCTTCAAAATAGCAGGGTTCATGCGGCTCACTTTCTGTCTCTTGCGTTCTTGTTGTTCGTTCACCACTGCCCTCGTGCACCCAGGTGACTCTGTCGAACTAGAAGACCTGCAAATCGCTCTGAAACACAAAAGCATTGATCGGGCGGCTGTTCATTTTCATCCGACATAACCAGTGAACAACAGGTTTTTTTCCCAATAAGGCATGTGGGAAGTGGTACTTTCACCGAATATCTCTCGACCTACTGCCTCGCTTCAACTTTTACTAAATCGAGGAGCTCGAGCAAGGAAAAAACGACTACTACAAAGAACGCGAGCGAGGAAGAGACAGCTAATGCGAGCTAGCACTCATGAAATTCACAAATGAACTCGCCACTTCCTGTGTCACAACTTTGTTTTGGACACTGATCAAGCCGAACTCTTCAGCCAAACAGCTGGCACTGAAAACATCTGAATACATTCCCTCAATGAAAACGACTCCGCAAAAAAATTACAAAACTTCAGCCTCATTTACATGCTTTATGCAACACTCACTTCTCAGTGTCCACCAGTTCTCTCTTGAAGCAAGAAACCAAGCCGAAGAGCACAAGAAAGACCGCCCCCCCCCCCANCCATTGGGACTAAAATTAACAATAAAGTACAGCTTACGAATGCACCACATTAGTCGATGGGTCATAAGCGCGCTTAGAAGCCCTTTCCTTAGCACTTCCTGATACGTCCCGGTGGTCATTCCTCCCATGATAAAATCCCGTCCCTGTTGTATCCACTGAAGTTTCAAGAGCTGAAACCCGTTCGACTTCAGCACTGAGATCACAATTGCAGGGCATAAACTTACCACCTATAACAATATGCACAACACCTGCACAGCAAGCATCAAAGCAAATCAACGAAGGCAACACGAAACGCATTCTTTGCATTCCTGCCAGCTGACCAAATTAGTGGTTAAAAAACATGATGCTCACAACGTGACTCACTAAAAAACAGTTATTCATAGTACATCAAGAAACCACTCCCTTCTCCCTCCCTTCCCCCCCCCCCCCTCATCAAAGTCACACCACGCATCGGTGCAATTCTCAACTATGGCACAACAAATAGCAATACCGCATGCTTAAATTTTGTAGAGATGCTAAATGCAGGGATTACTTCTCAGCATGCACGAGGGCAAATCACTCACCATCTCTAAAGGTTGGAAGAAGGCATCTGAATTTGAGTGTAACCAACGAATCACTGAACGAAACAAGTCATAACCACTCTATGGTAGTCAATAGTAGCTGCCCGCTTTTCCACGATAAAGACAAGGATCAGTTCGCAGCATCTCCTGTTCTACTCTCCAGAGGCGCATATATCCATCCCTCAAATAATCGTAATCGAAAGCAAATGAAATCATACGGCTTCTGTTTTTGCTGATGGAGGAGCCAACTGCTCGGACCGAATTGAATGACGGCTTATCGTTCGAGATGGCAATCATAGTGTCTCGTCCCCGAGTACTGCCTGGAAAAGCCTTGCCATAACAACTGCAGTGTTCGTGTGCGTCGAATCGGTCTTCTAAGGCATCGGAAGCTAGATAAGCTGAACGCTACTCTCGTCCCCCTCCCTCTCCCACCACAAAAAAAGACGAAGCTGAGTAGCCGAAAGTAAATGCGAACGTAATTCATACCCTTACACTACATCATGATAGATGGTTGACGAAGAAGATCAACTCAACAGTGATACGCTCGCATAGCAGTTCGAAATTGCCCTAGTGCCTGCAAGCAAGCACATAAGAAAAACCATAGCAACCTCGCAGTGACCTACCTTTGATGTGTGGCTGCAGGCAATGACACGTATCCTCGATTCCCATTCGCGATCTCCGCTTACTGCTTTCATTCGTCGCACCAATACTAGGTCCTGTCTCGTGAATTCTCAAATTACCGGCCAGCACTTCTCCTGTAAAATCTCAAAGACCACTCACCAGACGGCAACAGTGATCGTCGGTCGAGAAATGTCAACACGACAGGAACTATCCTTTGACAGATACTTTAAATCTCTGATCTACGATCACTAGAACAGATCATGCGCTCCTTCTGGACCACTCCTCTTGCCCCCCATCGCCGATCATATATGTGAAATTTTACGCACAGAAGTTGTGAGGTCTTTATAGCCTCAATACACTGTTTGTCCATGGAAGACAATTACTGCGTGAGTACTTGCCCTGCTTCCACGTTCACTCAAAGTCGACTCAAATCACCTAAAATTGACCCCGGGGGAAAATATGACTTTAAAAATGACGGCAGACGAAGAAAACAAAAGGAAATGAAAACCATTCAAAGGTTTCTGCCGTTTTGCCAAAACATCTTTAACGATAAAACTCTCTACAACCTACATACATACAATGTGCCCAGAAATGAAATGCCCCTTCAACAATCAATGCGCATAAAAAGAAGAATTACCAGATATATTCATTTAAGAATACGCGGAAGGTGGACACGAAAGGGGGAGGGGGGCGGTTGAGGAAAAAGGAACAGGAACTGGCAGAAAAATGTCCTCATCTAGTCGTGGATATCTCTAGCTTTTCGATTGCCGGAATTTTGAGCAAAAACAGCAAAGAAACCGGGCGTTCAAGAGCAGTTCACCGCAGGGTTCACCACCAAACATCATCATAGGTTGCGGTACAACGCTCCTTAAGAATTATGCTTTAGGAAACAGCGGATGACCCCTCTGCATTATCACCGCACTAAACATAATGAGGTGACGTCGTAAATTATAAAACAGCCTGAGTACTTCCCTAGGAGAGAAGTTGAAAGACACGACAAAAATGCGCTCATTGAAGAATATCCCCCCCCCCCCCCCNCCTCCTCCTCTTACCTTACGAAAGTTCATAAGAAGGATACTCGTGATGACGAAATAGGCCTCTTCAGCACAACAAAACATAAACAGCCTAATCACCCCACTCGAAAGATATAAGGCCTCATTCCTAGGCGGAATCAATTATCTTTTGGAACATACATGATACTGCACAGGTGAACAACTCGGGATGGACATTTAAGCGCCCCAAGATCGCTATTTTTTGCGAAGAATATGAAGAGGTGGTGCAGAGGGAGGAGGGAAGGAAAACGGGCGGAGGAAGATACGGGTATTCGACAAGAAGGAAGTACCTGAGGAAGAATGGAACTGATCTAGATGAGCCGATCGGCCACGTTCCACTTTACTTGAGACGTCCAAAATCGAGGCCGGTGGTACGGAAGAGGTGGTCTTGACACTCTACAAGATCGTCAGCGAGTCACTAATATCATTCTGGTTATAGAGCGCATTTGTTGGCTTCACTTTATGCAGCTCAGCATCACCCAGCTTACCCTTATGTTCGATTGCCTCCTCCACATGAGACTGTCCATAGCTCGAAACCTCTCCACACAAAGCAAACACGGCCACTAATGTTTTCCTGTGGAACGCACAACTGCTGTAAAACTCTACGAACTTGTGCCACCTTAGCTACATCTTGCCTTCAAATTTCCTCCGTCTTGGGAAGTTGTGAATGCCGGCGGGGGAAGGGGGGGGGGGGAGAGGGAAGGTCGAATTTGACGCGTAAAAATTGTGAGCACGAACAATAACTCAAAGTAAAACTCATCACAGCAAGACTTACAACCAACAAAATTCTTTAGTGCCACAGTTCCCATTCACTCAACACATATCAGAAAGTGTCAATTACTACGCTATTTCATATGCACCACGTCCTCTCACTGGAAGACACACTGAGAGGGGCTACTCTCCGCACCTAGGGAGGGATGGCATGTGCTTTACAGCTGCGGTACGTACACGCTCATAAAACAATCAGAGATGGAGCGAAAAGAAGCATGCAAACTGTAAACATGCCCCAATGTTTTTGCTTACTTGGTCACTCTTTCTGTAATACTGGTTCGCCTCAATACGTCCCTCAGAAAGCAACAATTTCACGCGTGATATTCTTGATAATTTTGAGCCGGTGGTTAGAATTTCCATAACCTTTTCATATCACCTATGCGAATAATGATAGATCAATTGATGTTTGTTCGCCTTTTTTCTTTCTTGCACCACTGCAATATAACGTTCCTCTTCTAATTCAACTACCGAATCAAACAAAAAATTTTAGGGCTCTGCAAGAAAATCTACATGGCTCTTCCACCATCCCCCTGAACATTAAATGCCCCAGTAAAAGCATATCAAGAACTCACCTGATGCCGATGGTGACTTTCCAGACCGATGTCCGACGTTCCCCTCTGCCTATGCTGTCTTTGTTTCTGCTTCTCAAGCGCCGAGTTCTCAACCGTGTCTTTCTGCCCTGCTTCCAAGCCTTGCAGAATTCTGCTTGAAGTATTGCGGCCGGACCAGAATAACGATTCCGCTTTGACGGAGCATCTGAAGATGTACACCAAATATGAAAGCGATTTTACTTCGAAACTGTAATGGCAATGAGTATTTGATGCACTGTTTGCATGCAGATAATCAATCACTTCACCAAAAAAGCATTCATGCAGCTGCGAGGAGAAAACACCCCAGTGGGCAGACAGTCAAAGTTTCGAGCCTACCGAAGTGAACAATCACGGTGTGTGGTTTGAAATGAAATTGCATTCTACGACAAAATCTTCCAAACTCGCACATATCCCATTCCACTTCAATTTGATCCCAGGTTCAGGAAATATTAACACAAAACATTCTTTTGTAGATAGAGTACTGAGGACAGGAATTCTGGAATGTACATCACGGAAATTTAGTCTCATGTCAAACATCACTGTCCGCATGAGAACAAATTTCCCCTTCCTAAAGCGAAAACCGGCTGAATTATATACGGAACGATATATTCTCAAAACCTCAACAATAAACTTTCCATGCAAAAGGCGGCCTCTCCAAATTCAAAGATCCTCGTGAACCAATCAGATCCCTCGGAATACCCTTTTCACTTCGGTGATATACTGGTACTAAACCACAAACGGAATACTCTCTATCAAGTATGCTAGTCAGAGAAGATTTCAACATCCCAAAGAGAGACGGTTCAAAGAGACAATACGCAAACGGATTCCGATAATAGGTGAGAATGCCAGTGAATACAAATGAAATTCAGTGCTCATTGGCCGATTCTCTACTGTGCAAAACAATCTATGAGAAAAATGATAAATCACTCATGGTAGGTACAGAAAACCTCACAACCTTACGATCTTCGAATGGAAGCTTCCGAGGTTGTAAATGCTAGGCTTGCGGTCGAATTTGTATAAGGTGTCTGCCGGTTCAAATCCTTGCGGCTCGTAACCAACTGGCGTATCTGGAAGAAAAAACCCTCACAAAGCCATGCTGCAACAAATCTGATTCACTCCCATATGCTGAACAATGCAGTAAATAAATGGCATCCAACAGACCCACACATGATTGTCACTTGAGACTAACGGAGCTAAAACACCGGAATGACCCACTCGAAGCAATACGATGGCGACTCACCACATAATTAGTAAGTAAGTCCGCTCTGTCATTAGATGGGATACCAAATGCAAAGCTTCCAATAACCAAATGAAAGAGGAGGAGAAGGATGGAACGCAAATAACGAAAAACTACTCGTAAATCGAGGGCTAAAACCTCGAATATATGGACGCGAAATGAAAATGGAAAAGTTGTTCTTAACGACAAACTGCGTTACCTTTAAACGTAAATAATGTTGCTGAAATATAACCGACACAGCAGAAAAATTTCGAGACTTTTTGGGCCCAAGTAAGAGGCGGGAAGAGGAAGGTAGTGCTTCAAAGAGGAGGCGAGAAGAGGAGGAAAGTGCTCCGACGGGGAGGAGGGAGGGGAGGAAAGTAAGCCAAAAAGACGAGGGGAGTGCTCCAAGAGGGAGGGAGGCGAAAAGCGAAGTAGGGAAATTTGCCTTTTCTCGGAAGCACTTCAAAGAAAACTAACGCAACATTGGTCAACAGCTCATTTACTCCGAATTTACATAGACGGCGATGAACTGCGTTCACAAGTCCTCAGGACATTAAGAAGGCCATTCATAAACTGCAGAAGACTACTCGCACGACATACCTTGCTGCTATGCAAATACCGCACGATCGAATGACAGCTTAATCAGTACAACAGTCACTCCAGTGGCAAGTATGCAATCGCAAGGAATCTGCTCCTTCCCATCTTTTAACGCTTTCGTTTCTCGTATCCGGGAGGGACTCATTCACACTCTATATACGCAGTTTTTTTGCCAACTGCGCTTCGATACCACTCCACCCTCAAAAGATCCGGAAAAACCACCCTCTCCACAGTACTTTAGGAAGTCGCCTGACGATCACCGACCCCCTCCGCCGCTCACAAAAAAATCATGCAATTCTCACCGAATCACTAAATAAATGTTCTGTTCCTACCCATACTTAGAGGACAGCATTTTGTGAACCATCTATGCAAATGGCGTCAAAATGACAATGCCACTCTCTTGTAAACTGTCCCACCGTACTAACAATATCCATCCGCCCATACATCCTAAGGCGTCAATTCAGGATGAAAAAATAAGAAGCACAAATAGAGTACAAAGGCTTACTTGGATAATACGTAAGTTTCACAAGCGGGACTGCATGCTTCGGAAGATCCTCGAAACTCGTCGTCAGACTGTGCATCTCGCGCAGAAGGGCAGTAACTTGCTTGCGCATCTCTTTCCTCCCACCATACACCAATTCACCCACTTTCTCGCCCTGACTGCTGCAAAATACAACAAATACACCAACTTACACTTATTGGTAATATACCACTCATCACCATACAACTGGAGATAGCGTTAGGATTCTCATTGCAATACGTGAACAGTGGATATACCTCAATTCCCCCGAAAATGTCGCGCTTCTTTGTTACAATATTTGCTGATGACGGCAAGGACGGGACTAATTTGCATTTAAGTCAATTCCAAGACATTCACTTACTACAGCAGCACCACTCATAACATAAAAGCAAAGCAACTCATCACCGTCAGTGAAACATTGCTGGTAAATGCTAGGCAACCGAGGCCTTGAGGTTCGACAGTAACGATTCGGCGAAATATCACAAGTGGGTATTCACTCTCAGAACAGTGGTCAACAACTGATGCACCATAAGAAATGACGGCATTCCCATGCATTCCCGTTCAGCGCAAATTCAAAAGTAGGATTCAGCTGAAGGAAGATGTGAAAGAAACAAAGAGCCATAGGAAACCGACTCATCGATTATTGGCCACAGTTACTTACTGCCCGTTCTCCCTTTTCCATACCCTTCCACCCTACCCTCACCCCCTCTTCTTTCCTAGTCGACCACCGAGGCGTTCCTACCATAGTAAGTTTTCAAGAATCTAACTTCTTTATCACAATACGGCATCCATCATCTCCATAATGCATATTGAACTTGTAGACTTCAAGCGCCCCGATATCTTCACGACCTCTATCCGTGACCATCACCACGAGTTGACGAAGCTGAAAGCGCATAAACATTACCCTCGGAAAGGGGAAAGATCGAAGCCATTCAAACAAAACATATCACTCAGATCACAAATACACAGTGTGGAACACCCTACCTCGCTGCGGTTCTCAATTTCTGATGTCTCCTTTGCAGCAGCAAACTACTCAAAAACAACCAAATAAAACTAATAAGATCACTTAGAATAGCTCAACAATTAATCGCTCTCTCCGACTATCCACAGATCGCAATTTAGCGTCGAGATGCAACTTCGTCATGGATCCCGAACCATAAAAATTTTGAAGCTCTCCCGGACAGATGGACAGAACAGTTAGATAACTGAACAATTCCTGAAGCCTTCGACCAGCCCCAATATCGTTACTGGATGGACCTCGTTTCTGGATGAGAACAGCAAAGATATAAAACCTCGAAAATAAAGCAGCAGAATTCTATGACAGCTCACAATCTTAGACCTCACTCCATCCCCCATGCACTAGAACTCGTTTGACCTCAGGCTTGATGAAAATTTTTAAAAAAAACATGGTCTTTGCACCACCATTATCAAGAACAACTACTGAAAATTGGTCACTATTCGGTCATACTTTTACGACTCGTCAAAACACTCTTCCGTTAGAAATGCAACCGAAACATTCTTCCACTAGGGAAAAAAGCATGATCAAGACAGCTCATCTCCCAAACAAACGAGCAAACGGTATGGGAAGTGCATTCAAACAACGCGAAGGATAAACACCTCCAATCTTCTATTAAAAACAAGACAATTCAAGAATGAACAAAAAACTAACATAACGTTTGCGGATCGCGTCAAGGATGCCACACATCAGATTCCAGAACGACCTTCCTTGTCTCGTCACTTCCGCCATGATCGGTGTTCTCATCCCTTAGCAGATAAAAAGGTAAAATGCTTTTTTTTTAAACCACAAAGTAGGCTGTCCTCAATTTTCATTCAATCTGAAACAGCAATAAAACAAAGTGGAAAAGGCGAAACCCTCGACAATAAGACCACGAAAGACCAAGTAGAACAAGGCAATAAGATATGGGGGGGGGGGGGGGGGGGGCGGAGGGAGGGTAGAAACTCATAAATCCGCTGACTCGGAAGTTGTAGAGCCAATTTCTGGAGATTTGTTACTCCGTTCCGCCATACACCACATACAATGAACTCGATTTGGTAAAATTCAGGTTACTTGAAATCCTCATGAGACAACAATGCGATCTCGATGCATGCGATGGCGAGTTTGAAGCTGGTTCACACAGCTGGTAGACACTTTGCCTTCAACACCTCACTTGATTTCACAAATAACAGCAATGATGCTTCCTACTATGTTTTCAGTAACGGTGCGGTACGCCGAAATGATTTTAAGTAGTAAAGCTCACAAGCCGAAATATGTGCAAGACCGGGAAAGTCGGATTCTTAAAATATCTTACCGCTGAAATGTCAAAAAAGTGAAAGAAAGCTTACTGTGGACTCGAATTGGTACGAAATGCTTCGAGGACAGGAGACGGCGTTGGAAAAAAATTTGAGAGATGAGCACCGAAAGTGATCCCTGCACCATTCTTGCGCTATTATCGGTCGACTCCTCGTCAGTCATTGCTTGTTCCCACCACTAAAAATTTATTCGCTCATATAGCCAGCAGAACATTTATAGACAAAAAGTAGTTCAGCCTCGCGGATCGTTCAAATACCCCTCCGAAATTTTTCGAGGCCACGAGAATAGAGGCGAAAACCTTGACAGGTAGCATATTTAGACGCGAACATGGACATTAGTACTCACATACGTCACACCATTTTGCATGGACGGGTACAACTTTTCCCTACCCGTGACGGATAGCGTGCGGATACTACTAAGGAGAACCTGCGGTGATACCAAGGTAGATTAACGGACAAAGCTAAAGCTCCCTCCTGGCGGATAACGCAAAAAAAAGTCTTCCGGTGATAGGAAGAACCTAGCGCTATACTTAACCATAATCGAGGGTACGAAGCCATCCACCATTTATCAGCTTCCCGGCTTTCTACGCTCAATATTCCCCCGCTGAGTGACAGCCTTGTCGTGGTTCTAGGGCTTTAGCGGTCTCACTAGACGACGTTGCCCACCTGCCGCCAGAGAGGCTATACTGGGACTAAGACTCACAAAACCACCCTTCGTTGGATCCCATGGGCAAAGTGGTTCAGAAAGCGAAAGGCCTACGTCATAGTCCGCCTAGCAAATGGATGACGTGTCATCCTTAGGCTAAAGTCGCGTGAACAATTATGCGGAATATCGTCGTAGAGCTGTTTACTGATGCAAGAACTGTATGTTGATCATCGACTTTTCAGGCAATGTGCCCAGTACTTCATTCAATTCGTGAAACAGTGGACGATAACAGCTTCGCCACCCTCTCGTCCAAGACCAGCCGCAGGGTGTACATCATCTAATGGGCGCCCACTTATACGGCTTCATGGAAATAAAAGTTCAGGAAAGTCGATGGATTCCTTGTGCCCTCACAAGACATTTCAAGGAAATTCAATTCTTACTACGAGCGATAGAAACAACTAAACACGTCGACATCTAAAAACACGACTTTCCATTGTCTTCTCCGAGCGACTTAGCCCGATAGCCTTGAGGTAGTCGTCAAACAAACAAGAAACTTAATGCACCAAATTCTCCATTCCCAGTTGGTTGCCACAGGGTTATCTTAGGAACTTTTTTCTCCGCACTGACTTCAAAATAAAGAACCTTTTTTACTGTTCGGCAACAATAACGCCGAAACACAATGACAAAATAACAAAACAATATCGCTCGCATTAGGAGGCCAAATAGGACTTTCTCTCTTCCCCCCGTCCTTCGCTTCCCCCCCCCCCCCCCCCNCTCCCTTCCCGCCATCTCAGTCTGCTCCACCACTGAAGAAGATGCTCCGATAGCAGCAGTGAACAATGTTCAGTTGCTCCATAACTTGCATTCCACACCTTTGTGAATTTTCATCCATACGGAAAGAACAACCCATGGCGAATTCCACAAGCGGAACGGAATATTAAGCAAACAGAAAGATTGAGGAAGCGGGGGGAGGAAGAGGGGAGG
>JAARMF010002659.1:8622-19101 GCA_022844705.1 Toxascaris leonina
GGGGGGGGGAGGGAGGGGATGGAATGACTCCACACTTCTCCAGCGATTCTTATGCAATAGCGAATTTTTAAAATGCAACAGCTAGATTGTCTTCTCAATGACACTGCGTGTACTTTACCGTATAGTTATAGGTAAACGGGAGCTTGTGGATCTTGCAAGTGCGTGCGTCATGCAACACCATCCTTCTCGTATATTTTCATGGATGTGAGCGTGTGCTGTGTTGGGTTTCCTTCCTCCCCCCCCCCCTCTCGTCAATGACAAAAGAGGTCAGGACCTGGTCAAAGTATACAGGTTAAAGATCGACCAAAGTTTGCAACATGCAATTTCTGTGGTCGTTTTTTATATTTTATCGTGTTTTCAGCGTTTTTTTTTCATTCACTATGCTGCCAAAGAAAGGTTTTTAATAGCCAAATTACACCACGTGTCACATGGAAAGCCAATAAAATTCAACAGATAAACGAATGAACGAAACAAAGAGATGTGTCCTCAAAAAATCATCCCCAAAGCCCTTTCCAAAACTCTCAGACATGTATTGATCATTTTTGTGCGTAAGTGAAAATGTTTGGCGAAATATTGCAGGGCGTGACCGTGACATCAGCAGCTCTTGAGGCCCTTAGCCTCAAATATGGAAAAACAGTGGACACGTTGTGTCTGATCGGTTCGCTGATGCATACACACGATATTGATATATACTTCAACGCACTCAGTTAGTGAAGCCTTCACTCTCCTTAGAAGGTGTCGAGATAGGCAAAGGAGACCAGTTATGAGGAGATCTTTATGGAATATCTGCTGCGCTCGTCAAAACTCAGCACTCTATCCGTTTTCGTCGCTTTTATCATTCTGCGGCGAGACATACATTGGGGTTAGGATCCGAGAACTCACGCTATCCTCACTGACCAAAAAAATATTTACATCACTCTCATGAATGAAAGGCTTTGCGCTAACCGTATATCCTTAGACTGCTAATCAATTTCTTGTTATCTTATTATCAGTCATTCCTTACTTCACAGAGCGTCATCGCTGTATGAGTGAGGCACCATGCACAAATAGTTCGTCAGAGTGGCCCACAATGGATTCCACCTGGCGATGAGGCACTGAATAGAGATCACTGCATCGTTAGAGGAAGGACAGGGTAGAATCAAGGGCGTAGAACTTTAAATTAGAGAGCTTACTCCTTAAATGGGATCCACATGCAATATGTCGTCTCTACAAACAAGAACTTACGAGCACGACTTTTATTTTTGGCGCAAAAAAAACTTCAGGACTACCCTCTATAGCTCTTTGCACAGTGCATCATATTTCTGATCATAAGAGGAATATTTGTTTATGGAATTTATGAAAAGTCTGAAATCCAGTAAATTTCAATCCACTTTTTTATGCTAATCGCTTCGCAAGACGGAGAAGCAATTGCGTTCTTGAGAGAGATTTCTTTCAGATCGTTTCGAAAAGCTGCTATCATTGACAATTCCACCATCACTGTATTCGGTGAGCACAACGAATAAAATGCTCTTCACCACTAACTATCCATCACTGCAAGATCTACACTCCCTACGAAATTTGGCAGCATTCGTCTCAAGACCCGACATCGATGAGTTGAAACGATTTATTAATGCTGTTCTACCAGCATCTGTCGAACATCTCATATTGTTCGATGAGAGTTGTCGACTTTCGATAAATGTTGAAGAGGACCTCAAAGAGCGAAAGCCTACGGTTGGCTAACAATTTTTTGACAAGCTGAGCTATTTCATATGATAGCAAATAAGTCAGTTTGCCCTCTAAAGAATTCTTTCATTCCTGTGCGTTCCTGTATAGTCTGTAAAAGCCTTGATATAGATAAGCTGTCTTCACATGCATGTGTGCAGTCGCATAGAAAGTACAGGAAGTCAATTCGTAAATGGTAAAGACCGTCACACATATGCCAAAAGCAGAGAGCTAGCATGCTCCACTTCATTGAACACACCTGGCAAATTGTTAGTGAATAATGAAATCTGTGGAATATTATCCTCATGTTGTGAATTATTCGGCTATTCGATGGGTGGATTAGTGTGAACAGTTTTGAGAAAAGAAGGATGACCTCTTTGCACCTTGACCTCTGTACAGTACTAATTGATCGGTTACAAAACGCAGGTCAAATTTGAACATTCAACTGCCTATGACTTCTACTAAGGTTGATGGATTGCTCTAAAGTTGGCTCATCCAACTATCCTATTGCGTATATCGCTTCAACTTTCGCAAGTCTACCTTGAGTGAAGCATGGGTTGAAAACACGTAAAGAGATCTGCTACGGTGAAGAGGGGATAGAAATGAAGCAGGCATATGAGGCATACAAATGGGCTTATAGGCAACATTTAAATGGATGAGAAATGCTGAATATTGTATAATGGACGGATAGGCGTGAAGCAGCAAAACAACTTAATGCAGCAATAGATGAAACTTTGTAGTTACGCCTAGTATAACATCGACATGCTTAGCATTTTTCTACTTTCCAACAGCAATCTCCAACGCTAATAAGAAGGGGGCCACTTCCGTTTTCATTGCTAACCTCTACTGCAGATTCATTTCTGTGACGACGAGGAAATCATTGTGGACACTTTTTGGACAAACAATAAGAGTGAACTCATCACTAAAAGTATTTCGAGGCCACCTTATAAACCTTATGCGGTATTTCAACCTACCGTAAGTAATTTCTCAACGAAAACCGCTAGTACTCGGTGAAAAAGGTATTCAAGGTATATATGGTATATGATATATATCACTTGATCACTTGATNAACGAAAACCGCTAGTACTCGGTGAATGGGTACCTTGAATACCTTAAAAAGGTATTCAAGGCATATATGGAATATATATATATATATATATATATACCATATATATATGCATATATTTTTATGCAAATGCGCCCGCGTGTGCATATCAGTAAAATTTTATAAATGAAGTTTTGATATTCTCATCATTCACATCTCCAACAGGGCCTAAATAGAGAAGCCTAATTGGGTAAAACAAGCTTGTTCGGCCGAAAATTTGGTCCTCCCTTTGCAATTTTTCCGAAGGACTAAATGAACAGACACATATAATTTTCTTCTGCGCTTAGTGCTGAATGTGTGGCCCAGATGATGGGATGAACTAAAATGTAATACCGCAATCATTTGATTCTTCACTTTCCACTAACGAAGACATCTGTAAGTGATAATTATATGCAAAACTGCTCGATCGATTTCCAAATAAAATGCGGAGTATGATGCAAGACAGCAGGAAATGGAACATTGAAAAAGGCATTGAGCTGAAAGGAAAACTCACACTCCTTTTTATATTCCTCCCTCAATCACGCGAAAGCGGTAATAAGTTTCGAAGCAGAAACTCCTGATGTGCCAATAAGTGAATATCGGAGGTCGATGATAAGCACTAAGAGCTGCATAAACTATCAGTCCGACTCACTATTTGAGCTATTTCTACTCCCACTTGCTTCAATCATTTCTCACATGGCTCGAACAGCAATTCCAATATTTCAGCTTCCGGAGTGGTATTGCCTAATCAGTGAACTGATGGATGAGGCTTCAAGCACTGAGGTGGTGGATCATGGAGCCAATATGTCTTTAGCGCATACCAACTCGGATGCAGCTGATACTGCTATTGTTGCGATTGGTTAATTGAATTTTTCGTCTAGTGTGCTTTAGCATGAGCAGAATCTAAATAGATCATCGCACCAGAAGTTTCATCAACATTCAGACGTGCTGCTCATTTTGCACTGCACGGTTTTTGATGTCGTCAAACCTCGAGAACATTGAGCCGTAAATAGATACTTGAGGTGTTCAGCTTACAGCTAACGTTCGAAATGTTCAGCTGTTAGCCCGAGATAGATTCGTTGATTGTCATGTAAACTAATTTGTATTCAATCAGGATAGCGGTTTCATGCAATAATGATAGTGCAAATTATAAGTCCCAGAGGGGAAGAGGTAACCGAAAGCAACAGAGATCAATATTGTTAGCTTTAGGAGATTCAAGAAGGAACTCTCTCAACTTTCGTTGACAATCTTTCGGAAAACATTTTTCTCTTCGTCCGCAATCTTTCGGTAATGAGCAAACTTTAATTGAAAAAATGGACTTCTTTTTTATGAAATTCCTCTGTTTGCAATGAAATATTTCGGTAGACTGTGACCGTCCTTTTCATCATTCGCTGATTATGGCAACACAATTAGTGATTGACCCAAGGGTCATTTCAAAGTTTCAGATAACGTATCGCATCAGCAAGAGGATATTGATGTGGTGACAAAGACGGATGTTAACACTGCTCACGAGCTGGAAAGCATAATCGAACATTCACAATCAATAAACGAGATGTTGGTGACCATTGCAGTCAATCAATTCTTTGATCAGATATTTTTATTCCTGCGCTGATTGGCTATTCGTAGATTTCCTTCACTCTCCCCTTCTCTGCTTCAATTTCACTCTCTTGAACCGAACGATGAGAATGAAGACAGGGTACAGGAAATGTTCGGTTCAAATATGGATCTCATATTCTGNCCAAATGCAGGCCTCGTATTCTGATTTTTCTTTCACTCAACTCTTATGTCAGACTACAGTGCCGATCCATAGCTTCTCCTTTAATTTTGAACTTCTGAGAGCTCGATGACCCTTATCAATAGCGTAACCTACCGGGACTACTATCATGATGTAGTAGCAGGTCGCGAAGCGACGCGTATGAATGGGCTAACGAGATTCCCACTGCTTCTATCTACTATCTAACGGAGCAACAGTCAACGGAATGGGCTTGGCGAACACAGCGTGGAAAGAAGATCCAGTTGAGCTTGACTCTAATCCGACTCTGCGAAGAGCCATGAGAGGTGTAGCATAAGTGGGAGATTCCGGTCAACAGTGAAATACACTACTTTTATTGATTCTTTAGTCATTCGATGAGGCGAAAATTGACAAAAACTTCGGTCAGAAACCAAAGNTCAAATATGGATCTCATATTCTGATTCTTCTTTCACTCAACTCTTGAATCAGTCTACAGTGCCGATCCACAGCTTCTCCTTCAATTTTGAACTTCTGAGAGCTCGATGACCCTTACCAATAGCGTAACCTACCGGGACTACTATCATGATGTAGTAGCAGGTCGCGAAGCGACGCGTATGAATGGGCTAACGAGATTCCCACTGCTTCTATCTACTATCTAACGGAGCAACAGTCAACGGAATGGGCTTGGCGAACACAGCGTGGAAAGAAGATCCAGTTGAGCTTGACTCTAATCCGACTCTGCGAAGAGCCATGAGAGGTGTAGCATAAGTGGGAGATTCCGGTCAACAGTGAAATACACTACTTTTATTGATTCTTTAGTCATTCGATGAGGCGAAAATTGACAAAAACTTCGGTCAGAAACCAAAGTTTCTGCCAATTTTCACCAACTGAAAATTCAGGTTTACTGCAGCCGAGGCACATTTTTTGTTGGTTACCTTTGATCAGTAGCCTACCGATGTTAATGGATTTGCTGTGTTTCAACTGATTTTCGGTTGGAGGCTCGATCGGTTACCGGCAATATAGAATCGTAGCAACTAAAANCCAATAGTGTAACCTACCGTGAGGTAGTAGCAGGTTACGAAATGACGCGTATGAATGGGCTAACGAGATTCCCACTGTCTCTATCTACTAACTAACGAAACAACAGTCCAGGGAACGGGCTTGACGAACACAGCAGGGAAAGAAGACCCAGTTGAGCTTGACTCTCATCCGACTCTGTGAAGAGTCATGAGAGGTGTAGCACAAGTGGGAGACTTCGGCCAACAGTGAAATACCACTACTTTTATTGATTTTTTAGTCATTCGGTAAGGCGAAAATTCACAAAAACTTCGGTCAGAAACCAAAGTTTCTGCCAATTTTCACCAACTGAAAATTCAGGTTTACTGCAACCGAGGCACATCTTTTATTGGTTACCTTTGATCAGTAGCTTACCGATGTTAATGGAATTTGCTGTGTTTCAACCGATTTTCAGTTGGAGGCTCGATCGGTTACCAGCAATATAGAATCGTAGCAACTAAAATATCATGAATTCCTGGCGCAAAGATTGCAGCGTGCTTTAATTGTTCCATTACCAGCTAATATCATAGTACTCGCTGTGTTGTTACGTNNNTATTGATTTTTTAGTCATTCGGTAAGGCGAAAATTCACAAAAACTTCGGTCAGAAACCAAAGTTTCTGCCAATTTTCACCAACTGAAAATTCAGGTTTACTGCAACCGAGGCACATCTTTTATTGGTTACCTTTGATCAGTAGCTTACCGATGTTAATGGAATTTGCTGTGTTTCAACCGATTTTCAGTTGGAGGCTCGATCGGTTACCAGCAATATAGAATCGTAGCAACTAAAATATCATGAATTCCTGGCGCAAAGATTGCAGCGTGCTTTAATTGTTCCACTACCAGCTAATATCAAAGTACTCGCTGTGTTGTTGCGAATAATGTATGANTTACCAGCTAATATCATAGTACTCGCTGTGTTGTTACGTATGATGTATGACAGATGCAGCAGCGTTCAGTTTCTTCTGTTAATGGAGTGCATAAGAAAATATCGCTGGCTAATCCATCTATACATCAGCAACTACTTACAATTTCGACTCAGAATAGTCCAAAAAGGCATTCAACACAAATAAATGTCTCTTCATATCGTTTCCAGCTGACCTAATTCACGGCATCACTGTTTGTCTGCTATGGTTTTGCTCAGAGAGTCACCCCATCTCATCGGTAGTCGGCTTCACCCATCTTACTAATTCGTTGCGTTCATTCTATGAATCAATTTGCCCATTCATAATTTTCCATTGTGAATATTTCTTCCTGTCACGTACACTTCCTTGTCCCGTTTTCTGTCACCCAATCTCGTAACGTTGAACCAAATTCATTCTGTGAAAATTTGAAGCTATAAAACTCTAATCCGACTGGCGATAAACTTTCACATTCGTTTCCAATTTCTTTAATTTGATTTTGCCGGAGTTCTGAACATTCATCCACATCCAGAGATTTTAGTCGTTGATTGTCATAGAAAACAATAGGATTTTCTTGCGATTATTATTGCTGTAGCATCCGCACCAACGGAAAAATTTGTTGGGAAGGAATCAGCCATATAAATGCAAAATATTGGACTATATCTCTTGGGGGTGAAATATATGAGGGATTTTATGTTGTGTATTTGAAAGAGAAAAGGTAGCAAAAGCCGCTGTCAATGTCCGTGCTTTCAGAACGACGGCCCGATCGGAGAGAAATTCGACCTCAACGACAGCATCTGACGAACAAGCTAGCAGTAGCAGCTCTACCGTGTGAAGAGTGATTTACATTCGATAGCCATTCTTCGATTTAATACAATAAACAACCTGAATTGCTAGCCTCTCTAGATGATCACATAGTGGAAGTTATTTACGACTGATATTTTTACATGTCTTTAGGAGAGATAATTATCGGAGGAGTGAAGGCATTCCGAGAGAAAACAGATCAGTGCAAAAAGTAACCGATTCATTTATGTGCAATGAGAAACGCAGGTCGGTATTTAGCGCACAAAATTATGTTCTCCTTATTTCCACCGCAAATGAAATTCACTTCCAACCAATTCTCCCTCAAGTTTTACAGATATGACGTAATTGTTTACGTGGGTTTGTTTTTGTTTAGCTTCTTTTCGTACCAATCGCGTCACTTCGTGCAAATAAAAGTGAGTCCAGGGATTTATTGTTCAATCAGTGATAAGAATTACACAACTATGCAACATACAAGCTCCTAGCTAGGACTATGGCATCGGGACAGGGCCATCGACAATTTTCATTCAAGCCACGTATCGGAAGCAGCGCATCGTATAAGGCAAGTAATGGCGCAGGCTATATCAATATGGCTTATGATATATGAATTCTACTTCACTGTTCTATGATATCGCCAGAAAACATGCCTTTTGGCTGGCTATATAGTAACCTCATCGCCATAACATGTAAGGCAATTTGCTATCACATGAAAAAATGGATGTTCTTCGAAAAGCAGTTGGAACCTTTGAGAATAACATAAAATGGCTCCGTATGCGCCGAAAGGCTTTTGAAAGTAGCTGGCTGACAAGGACGAGAAAAGGCTTTCTCAATCTGGCAACTGCTTTGACAGTTTCTTGTTCAATTAAGTGATATTCGAGAGATTCGCAAGTGACATAAAAAAGTGCATCTAGAAGGCTGCAATCATATGAACTTTGGAATCGCAATAGACCAGTCCAACAGTAGCGCCAACAGCGATAATAATCGACGAGAATTAGACAAATATGTCACACAGGTTTGTGTGATATATGCATATAGTCTTTTACATTTCCATTCATCTGATTAACGAGATTTGTTAAATCATCAGCGCAAAACACAATATATTTTATAATTGTTCCAAGTTTTAGCGGTTCTGATCGCTCATTTCGCGATATGACAAGTCAACTAGTCCAGCGCATATGCAAATTCCTTTGAATCCACAACTTTTTTCAAAACTGATGAATAGAGATGAATTTGCATGTAGGAAGTCACCGTTTTGCACACATTATATTCGTCAAAATAAATGATCTTATTTTCATTATTTCTCTAATCGAAATTGCCGGATAGGCATAAAGACAACGCATATGCATGGATGAGCACGATGACCCCACAATGAACTTTTCAAAGCCGAGCTTTAATCGATAGATTACTGCATCGTTGACGCTCCTGAATTTGCCATTCTCGGTTCCATATATCCTTCATCCATTACAATTTATGTAGAGCATTTCTCGCCCACTGTTTGATTTGTGAAAGCGCATAAAAACACTGTCATTACACTTTCCTATAGAACGTTTTTCTGCATTTCTTTTTTTTCTTTTGGAACAGAAAGAAGATCTTATTTAGTCTGTTGCAGGACAGATTCAAGCTGCAAATTTCATGATTCAACTAGCTGTCAATTAGCGATAAAGAGATCAAGCAGTGAAGGAACTGGGGACATTAAGCTATATCATAGTGCATATAGAGTACAGAGACTAGGAAGATCACACAGGGGAATGTTTCGAATAATATTTGGGACACGAGAAATGTTGAAGGTCCCATAGAACGGTAGGTGATCGGGCAGCAGAAGCGTTCTTCGCTACTATAATCGACGATAGCCGATGCGTGCATATTTCTCCCTAACTGTTTGTTTGCAGATTGTGTGCATATTGCGCGAATGGATTTGTTGTTTATTATTTTGCCAAGAGGCATTTGAATATTCGATAATGCCTCAACCAGCAACCATTCATTCAATCCAACGGCCGAGTAGACAACTTTAGTCCTGTGCTAATCGCTGCGTCAAGTATTGGGTTGTAACATTTTTGACTGCTCAATTTGGGTCTCGAACGGAAAAGTCACAATCGGTATGTGAACTGCGACACGAGCCTAAAGCGCTTTCTCCACTGCTTACGTCGAAATCTTTACGGCGGATGATAGTGTGCTTGTAATTGTGGATTTTGTAGGAGTGTTGTGGGTTTTATTGTTGGTGTTGCGGGGTTGATGATTTGACTCTCGTTGTTCCGACTATACCTCTGATATAGAGGAGGTATTTCTTTCATAGATATAAGCAAATGTATTACTTTTGAAAGCTTGTATTAATTTTGTAGTCTTTCAGTCCCTAACTTATCTACGAGCTGTTTAATACGCTCATTATGGTGCACTATAACTTCACATATAGTGTAGTATGGACTTGTCATAGTTGTCGTTCCGTCTATTTCTGCCTCACTCGATACTTCTCTTCTGGCCGGATTGAACGATCGTTATGGATTTACCCTCCACTGATAGTCCTCCCCATCCAGAAAATTTACAAATTTATAGCTATAACAATTCCGCATGATCATGGTTCTCGCACTATGAAGAGTTGTTCAAGTAGCACATGCAAGATTCGATNTTAGCTATAACAAATCCGCATGATCATGGTTTCTCGCACTATGAAGAGTTGTTCAAGTAGCACATGCAAGATTCGATAGGTTGTTAGATGGTTGAAATCTTTGCGAAACAATTTTTGCTAGCACTGAGCAATTGCTGGCGTAGGTAGACGTCGAATAGTATTACTTTGAGTGTAATTGCCCCTATCCGTGTTCACTTTGGGTCCTGAGTGTGGTCTGTTTCCGTTGCGATGCGGAATGTGGTAAAGGCCACCATGACGTACGCTTCTTTCAGCTGGGAATATGACAGCATCAGCGATTCAGTCGGTGCAAGTGTTTGGCCGAAAGAAAACGGCAACTGCAGTTGCCTATTGCAAGAAGGGAAGAGGGCTAATCAAGGTATGTGATCTTCCTTTCCGTACAGATAGCTGACTTGCTATAGTTCTATGAGCAAACATTGCGTTAAAATAGTGTTGTCATGCGGACGTAGACTGATGAGACCAACTCCGATTTTATCTTGCATCGTAATTACGAGAATAATTGTGCAATTCCACTAGCTAACAAGTCATCCCGTGTGATGCAAACGAGAAAGTGTCCGCGGGAAT
>JAARMF010002661.1:8971-25610 GCA_022844705.1 Toxascaris leonina
TATATATATATATATATATATATATAAACTTTTACAAATTAAGGTATACATGACTTTTGCAGTTGCCGAGAGTATATCAACTGATTTTCTGCTCTTTCGTGATCGGAATGTATAGAGCATATCCATAGAATCTATCAGTGCAACAATGGCGTATAACCTTTAAAAATCGTTAAGCAATGATAAAACATTGTTTCTTTTCTCTTGCATGTAGGTATAAAGAGCATGTGTAGCATGTTTCATGCGAATCGCGGTTGATTTACGTCAGTAAACGAAAGCCGTTTCTGCGCGTTCGAATGAATCTTTCAGTCGTCAGCGGTTTCGTGCTTTGATGCCATCCAGTTGAGTGATGAGGCTTCTATTCATTCATTGTGCGTTGTTTATTTTTATTTTTGCGAATTTTCCACAGAACTGCTCTATGATGACGCCACAATTGTTCACATATGCTATCACTGCGGTGCATCAACAAATATAAACTCAAGTGGAATTGATGTCACTGCACAGAACAATAAAGATTTGAGATCGCAGTGAAGGGTAAGGCTGTGGGTGTGGGAAATGAAAGAAATCATATAACGCTTTATAGTTTCTATGGGAATTTATTTTATGGCCAATGTTCCATAAGTTGAGGCAAGCAGAGCCAGCAGGAAGTTCTTCGAGCATTCTTCGTGCTGCACAAAAGTTTTCGATTTTTTGGAGCCGCTTGACTTTGCTCTCGGTAACTTCTTTATTGACTATCGCAAGCAGAAAGTGTATAATGACTTGTTAAGGTTTTTAATTCTCTTCAAAGTTTCTATCTAAACGAGCTAGTGACATTCACTTGGAAAGTGACTGGGAGACAAAATTCTTCGACTTGCCCTTTTCCGTGGCTTTGTACGTATGTTTTCTGCAGCTCGAATCAGCCATTCACAAAAATTAAAAAACGAAGTCTTTTTTTCGCGGCTGACATGAGAAAAGTGCAGTTATTACGGCTGTTATATTACATATATTCTCATTCTGTTTCATTTTTTGCCATTGTAGAATATCAGAAATTTTCAAAGGAAGTTCATTGTCTCATCGGTTGCAGACGACTAAGCAACAAGTTGGTAAGTACGTTGACTGTCACGTTCATTTCACATGATGGCCTGGGGCTTTTCTTTTCGCTTTCGAATACAAGGCATAATTTGACCTTATGGGCTGTAATGCGAAAGCCCATATTGCGCCATCCTTTCCCCAACCAGCGAAATAATCTCAGTTCCTTTTGCCTTATCGGCTTCGTTCATACAAGAGAATTCCTCTAGAAGCAGAATTTGAAATCACTTTGTTCGCAATTCTTGCAGTCTTCATCCTCTCTGCTTGTTTCGGGTTTAGCCATCAGAATTGAATTTTCAGCAGCTTTTTCATTAAAGATTAATGCTCAATGATCTCTATTAGCCGAACCGATGCAATTTTTTAAGAGTGCCTGTCTTTAGATGATCAATCAAACAGTTGTTGTTTGGTCGTCTCAGGTGGTCGCCGCTGTCTTAAGCACCAATGCGTGCATAACAATCGATCAACAACTAGATTCACTGTACTTCAGTGAAAAGAGCATGGAGGCAAACATCGTGGCCAGCTCGATCCAAGAAGAAAAATATGCTTCCGGATCGTGCAGAACTGAGGATAAATTCTGGTGAAGAATAGCTTGATCAGTGAACTTTTCTTTAAAACACAGCTTTTTGTTTTTCGTGACGCATATGCACTCCTTGTGCCATAGCACTATCCTCATTAATAACTGATTTCGAAGTCTGTTCCAATCGGATCCTGACAACTTCATTTGAACCTATACGATCACATTCAACAAAGAATGCCAGTATGCCTACAGAGTACAGAGTGCAGTCAAATTCAAATGAATCCTCTGAAATGCTTTGCTGTGGCCTCATGTTCATCTCCATTAATCTTATTTACGAGTTTATTCGTTTCTCTGATTTGACTACAGTTGTGGCAAATGATGAAAGCGAAGTGCGTGTCATATGTAAATCACTTGAGCAGAAAGATCGCAGTATACCTTACGCGAGAAAAATGGCGAGTAACTCTGAATCACCTATAATGAGGGACAATTTCCATCAATACCACTTAGGCTGCAGCCGTTTTGTGACAGTAGTTTCCTCCAAAAGGCGCAGCATTCACGCGGCTTATTGTAAGGGATTCTACTACCAGTTCGACCCAGCAAGAGCGCTAGCAGTTACCACTTTATTTAAATATTGATCACCTGTTTCTACCATGTTTTCGTCCCAACAAAATCTTTCATCGGCGAGGGCCGGGAATCATCTGTTGGTCCTTTACACTCTGTTTACGTCCCACACTGTCACTGTCTCCCGTCTTTTTGTGAAACCCCTTCAGTCGCCCAGGTCACTGTCACTTAGATAACTATTCCACAGTGGAGTTCCTCCTAGGCCAAGCATCACTGCACTACAGCACACTATTCGAGGCAGCTGTTTCTGCACATCAGATGTGACAAAGTTTCATATTTCTCGCACACAGCTGTTCGAATCACACTGTACTCACATCTATGCAGATGTATCTCTCGACATTTTTGGCTGGCAAATTTATCACCTTTTGGCATAGCTTGGAGGACTGACTGACGCACAAAACGTCGTCTGACCTCGATGTGCAAATTTTGTGGTCGGCACTGACGGGGAAAATTCACTTGTTCGAGGAAAATATTCTTTTTGATGTGTTCACTTGTTCACTTGTTCAAGATCGGTCTGTTGCATAGAAAATATTCTTTTTGATGTGTTCTTGTTTTTGAAGTTTGATGGTTTGATGAGCGGAATGCAGAAGGGCATGTTGTGCCGAGTTCCATGACGAGCTGTTCAACTTCAAAGGTTAGTTTCATCTGGTAGAAGATATCCGTTCGTCCAAAGTGGACAACTCCAAACAGATGTGACCTTTTGTGCTCGACGTGATGCCAGCGGAGATAGTCGAAAACATGTTGCTACACGTCAAAGCCAAGTAAAATGCCTTGGGGAATTCGAAAAGGCTTCACAATATTTCGATAGGAAGCACATAGTAGTACAAAGTGCTTCTTCTCCGAGCCTCAGGCGGTAGCCCATCAACGAGGTATTACGTGAAATTTTTATTTTGTTTTCTCTCCCCCTATCAGATAGTTTTCTATCTTCTCTTACGAATTTTTGGCGTCTGTCTTTTCCTAAGTCCTTCGTCCGAGGTGAGTGTCGGTGAGAGTGGCCTTTTTGCCTCTTCATTTCACAATCCTTCGTCCTGTTATTTTTGAGTCCTCCATCACTTTCCTCTCCGTCAGTGAAATTCGTCTCGTTGTGATGGAGAAAATCTATCTGTCTCCTCATCTTACATAAACATAATTCAGCGACGAAGTTTATCACATTTCTCCAAGAAGTTTATCACTAAGTGCACGGTGCCTTAATATTCGTATTAGGAAATCTTCGAACAAGTTTTCCTTTCGAGGGATACGAAACGACATTACTGTACCGATAGGCCAGTGTACTTTACCTAATACATGAAGCAAACACGGTAGGAGGCCACATGATAGCGATTGCTTCTCGTTCGCAGTGGGTTATCTTTTCACATCGTTGCGGAGTGAAGGGAATTGCGCTGGTCAAGTATGTTAATGGGAGCCGCTCCCACATACCCAGCCATATTTTGATTAATTTGTCGCAGTATGCGCTGTTATGAAGCTCAGGTCGATTTTAAAAATTTCCTGGCAATACCTTCGAAAATTGGATTATCTGTTGCGTTAATACGAATTCGGGAAGCTACTGAACGATACTAAACGAATTCACAACACAGCCGTAATGTCTTAACATAACTCTAAGCATTTAGTGATGTATGTATTTCGCCATCACCATGGCAATAGGACAATATGTGGATGTCAATATCGCATGCAAACTGCCAACCGCTTTAGTGCGAGCGGCTTTATTCTATGAACAAAACACTGCTGGAGTGTCATAAAAAAGGCAAACCCGTTGATGCTTTGCGCATTAATCTTTAATAGAATTGTTTTGCTCCATTCAAGGTTAGCAACTGTTTACACGAAGCAGTTGGTCATATTGTTGTGAATTCAACATAGTTGTTTGCTATGTTTAGGTGATGTTTTCCACCACTATTTAGCAAATTATGCGAAGCACGATCTAAGCAACTACAGCACATTTCTCAAGTTCATCAGGCGAAGAGACAATATTCCGAAACTAATTTTTATGTGTTTCACCTATGGCGCTCACCATGATGACGTTATGTCTATCCACTTGCATGTGCGTATCTCTCTATCCGTCCGTTCGGTAGTTTCGGCATGAAAACTATTGCATCACGAGAAGGAAAGAGATGAGTAAAAGTAATAGGCGCAGAATACATTTAAGAGGACCGACAAATATTTGGAACCAATTGAGAAGCATATGAGAACCGTTTCAGTCGTAAAGAGCCGAGTTTCTTGCAGCAGATTTTTGCAAATGACAAAGCTATTTAATGCAAAAATATATCACTCCATACCCTTCACTATTTCTTCGTAACCTGTGAAAGTGGCTGGCATGGATATGCCATAGGCGATTTGGGAGTAGTAACTGGAAATGCTGGAATTGGATCGAGGACGCGTCCGCAATCAAAATCTCATTGCTTCCAAATGGGGAGTCTATCATCTCTGACTAGTCATCCATTTGTGCTGTACACTTCTTTTGTTCTTTGACTTCTAATCACATGCGCATCATTCAATGCCCTACTCATACAACGGCTGAATATTGCGCGCACTTCCGTATCAACATGACCGCATCAGTTATTTATTGTGCTCGTCATTCTCTACTGGCAACCTTTCGCATTGGCCATCATGAATGATCAGAGGAAACCGGTTGGAGCTGGTGTCTTACTTATTGGATTATTCAGCATACGGTACTACGTGCATCGGCACATCCTTCCAGTTTTCATTAGTAATTTCTATAATCAATTAGTCAGGTAGGTCGGTCGAAAAAGGTATTTTTCATGTTTCTTGTGTACGTTTACCCGCTGTTGTGCTTAAATGGCGCCTATACATCAACTACCCATTTCCATGTGTTTAAACGATTGCTTGCATAAGCAGAGGGCTTGCAACGATCAGTCAGTCCATTCGCTTGTCACATAGCCAATTTTGTAAATTTACCGCAGAATTATTGCGGTGTGTCTGTTTATCTGTGAGCACAGGTCGACTGTTTACTTGTGAATTGGCATTCAGGCGGTTAGTTCGATTATTCCAACACAATGCTGGGTGAAATTCTATTCCAACTGAAATCTAATCGAAATCGTCGCTTTCTGCTGCCCCAGCAAGCCTTTGCTAGCTAGGTTCACTTAATTTAACTGTGTCCACTTGCTTGTTATGCATTAATTATTCTTATATTTTCAGACCACCTCATTTCCGTGTGTGATTAGCATTCAACAGGCTGCGTTGCTTTTAACTGCTGTTCCAACCAAACATGCAAAAACATCTCTCGTGCTCTGACATCATTGCTCGATGAGCAAGCAAATTTGTAGCGAGTTGCGGTTCACTTTGCTGCCACCTACTTGAACGACTTGAATCTCCATAAAAAATTGTAGAAATATTCCGTAAGGGACTTTGTTGGCATCATTATTTTCGAAAAGCTCTCAGTTCACAGGTGAGAAAGGTAACGATGGCTTGTAAGTTTCAGAATCTCACCATTGCTGTGGCGCCGCAGTGAACATTTGAAACCTACTGCTTTTGAACTCAGAAGAATCCTTCAAGCAGATCCAGCAGTTGAGTTTGAGAAGTGTCTGCTTCTTTCAGGCGTATTTTGCGGCCCACAGATCCGCTTTTAAAGTTTTTTTTTTCATTCAGAGAAGCTTTGCAGGATGATTTTTGGTCATACCTATCTATCAACGCTCAGAAGCTTATTTTCCACATCATTGCATGTCTTATGGGCATCACTGATAAATTTGCCTCGCCTGGTGAAGGTCGTTTCGATGAAACGTTGGGTGTTTGCTCACAATCCAGAAAAACTGCAAGGAAGCAGCTGTGATCATACGATTTCGTAGCATACTGTACTTGTGAGCCAAGGCACACGGTGCGTCGTTTATCGATTGTGATCTTGCGTTAGCATTTCAAAGGGTGAATATGGGGAATAGGAATGGAAGGTATGGAGAGGGAAGGGGAAATTTAGCAGGATGGGGCATGCATTCATTACATCTATCAAAAAGGAACTGTTGGTTTGGTACGTGATAATACTTGCTTAAAAAGGATGACCACAGGGTATGAGACTGCAATCAAGCAGTCATTGGAAAAAATGCTGCAAATTATCGCCCCTTTTCATTGCTATTCTATAGTACTTTGTCATGCGCCTTTCACCGACTTTCTTCTTACATTTCACAAATTCGTTCTTGTGGGTGTCTGTCTGACTGACATAAATGTGCGTTCACGCTTTACACATGGCGCGATTACAATGATACGTTAACAACCACGCGTAATATGTTAGAATACACTCATAACACGTGCACGCATCAATCTGAGTTTTGAATAGCATTTCTATCACGGTTGCACAACAGTGTGAAATAACAACACTTATACCTTTCCTTATTGTAGCGCATAACACTTCGTACAGCTGCTCTGCTCCGGCTTCCTCTTTCCACACATAACAGCCTTTTTCTTGTATCGCTTACTGCTTATTCTTTGTCGATTTTTGCGAATGTGCGGCCATAAACTGCTTCATGCGATCGCTGTATATGCCCATATGTGTTAATGTATGTCTGTCGGAAAGTTTCAACACTACGGTCACCGAAGCAATACGATCAAAACCTCGCTTAATACGAGCTTGGTAGCTCACTGAGCATCAGACAGTGAAACTATAATAATTCTGTGCGGCTGAGGCGACCAGTTTCCATAGACTTCTTTAAATCTACCCATCCACTTTCATTACAGACAATCAGATATATCTAAACTTTATATGCTTTTAGCAGCTGGTCACTTTTAACACTGATAGGTGCATTTATGACTGGATGAGTAGGAAAGACGAGTCTTTCATAAATGGTTCATATGAATGCCCAGTTAGGCGATGAATTCTTCAACTTCTTTTCAGGCGAAATGTGCAAGTGATAAACACCAGATGTAAGATTGCACAGACAAGTGTCGCGCCGGTTTCGTTTTGCCTCTCATCTTGCACTAACTGGCCTGTGCATGGGCTTGAAGTCTCAGTGGCGGAAGAACGCTAAGTTTTTTTATGTCTAATCGCAGAAATGATCGAAAAAGCATATATTTTCTTCATAACTCGTTTATTTTCCGGAGTAGCACTTGCTCTGGATTCTTTTGCCAGTGTAGAAGGCCACCAATGAATCAAGGAGGCGTTACAACCCGGCGGATGTGCAGCAGAGTACCAGTCATCGTCTCATTTTCATATTCTTTCTCAGTCAATCTAATATCCAGCCGTGTCTTTATGTTTTCAGTAGTCTAGATAAAAGCTTGCAAACGACAAAGATGCTTTGCTCCCTCGAAGAATGCTTATGTCTTTCAGAAGTGCAAATTTCAGGTGAAACAGAAGGGAACTCTTTTACGCACTTTTGGAAATTTGCCATCGCGATGCGCAGAAATGACGCCTTTTTCTTCGTATTCACTTGCATTTTGATTTGTGATGCATTTTCAACTCAGAAATCAGTCAAGCTGCAGCTGCAAAATCCGATGGGTTTTGGATGTGCCGTAGGCGATGTCACTTCCTACAGTAACAATTAAATCGTTAGCTGAAAAGTGAGGCAACTTAAACTTTCTTAAATTTATGTTGATTTCATGCTTTCATTATGCCCCAGTTGGCAGGTGAAAAAGATCAGATTTCTCTTTGAAAATTTGTACAAGAGGCCGGAGTAGCCAAAACGTTTATTCGTTGTTGCGCTTTATCAGTTATTTGTTGGCAGTTTGTGGAGGTGGCCAATCCTTGAGGAAATTGAAAAAGCGCTCACCGTTCTCGTTCATCTGCTACGTTTGCCTATTCATTTATCACCCTGGCAACACTATTGAACTGTTGAATTCAAGGGACAATCGCAAATATAGCAATTAGGCTGAATAACGTCTTAATGCTTTTTGCGGTGAAATGTTCATACGTTTTGAAATGAAGAAGCTCTCTCTGCCTTTGTTTATTAGCTACTACTTTTGCCAATTTATTTCCGGTGAGATGCTCACAGTTATTTTCATATTCCTCTATTGGGGCATGTTTCCGTGATTGAAACATCAGAGTACTACCCATTTTCTACTATTTTCGAGGCGGAGGACTTATGGCCCGTGAACGTTCTCTTCCAAACGGTTTCCCTTTTGCGTGGTTCCTGCTGGGAAGTCAAAAGTTCCATATCGTTAATATGAACACAGAGATCTTAAGTTTATCAGAACTTCCGAAGAGAAGATTTGTTCCTGCGATGTTTTTATATTGGAAAGGGGATTTGATGATTCCTCAGATAGGAAACACCTTTTGAGTGGAGCTAGTTCGGCATGCTGAATCGCTTCCTAAGCTTTGGTCCTTCCAGTGGGAAACGTCATGCGGTAGTGCGCCTAAATTCTCACACTACTGGAGAAGATGTTAATTTATTGATGTATAAATGCGTGCTCATATTGCCTTTGCATCACTATCGCTCCTCTCACCTGTCAGGTTTTTATCGAAACAGTGTGCGCATTGCTTATAATGTGTTTATCCAATATTCGGAGCATTTAAGCGGCCGATTACTCTATAAAGATCTCAGATTCGGATTTGGTTGCTGTAGGCCTCGAGTTGGGCTCCTATAGTGTAGCACGTATCAGTGATATATTGTTTTATATGTTATAGCCGTTATTGTTGCTTGCTATGTTAATTTCACAAATATTAGTGTCGTACGAGCGTTCACTTCATCTCAACGAACCTCTATCTAAAATTAGCCGAAAGAATTTCGCAAAATCGCTACTAGAGTAAAAGCAATAGCCGGAAAGACGAATATGCAATGTAGAAAGCGTGGAAAGATGTCGTTTCAGGAATTTGTATCGTGCTTACCTGATCAGTTAGGCTGAACCGTTCGAAAGGAACGAATAACTTAAAACGTAATTCGCCAATACTTTGACTGACGAAGCCGTTAGAACAGATTCCTTACAAAGAATCCGTTATTTTGGTAGGAGGGAAGAGGAGGGGAAGAGGGAAAGTAGACAAAATTAGCACGAAATATATTGTGCATACGTTTTCAGCGTGGTTAAATGCATTCAACTGATGTGAAGTTCAGTGGGTCGATTCGAAAGTTGGTCATCGTATTTGAGGAATTAACTGTAGCTGCCAAAGCTTGCTGCGCTCAATTCAGTATTTTCAATGGGCAATGATCAAGCACAAAAAGATGTCTTGCGAATGCAAATTCGCACAGAAAAATTGCACGAAGAACATCAAAAATCCTTACGGAGATGATCTCAGATATCAGTACCTTGCTCCTGCTCACCTGAATGGCCTTGTTGTGAGTCATGCGTGCTTCGCCGCCTTTCTTCGCACAATACAATGTTTTCCACAGTTTCCTCGCACAAGAGAGATGCTATGGATATTGTTCTGCTTGTGGCTTGTGCAGAAGCAGTCAGATTTATTAGTAGTTGGTGGGGCACCTGTCTAGATCATCAATGCCTTCAATATTAATAAACTATTTGCCACTTTTTTGCTTCCTCTCTTCTTTTCTGAGTATAGATATTCTTTCACTCTTTGTGGTGTTTTCGGAATCCACCTTCTTTTTGCATGTGGTATATATTTTAAGGAAGCATAATTTGCCATATCAGAATAGAAACATCTTATAGAACTGGACTGGCTAAAGTGGAAGGAAGATGAGAGAACGAATGGGAGAAAAGAAGACGAAAGTGTTGAAGCGAGAATAGTCGACAACAGTGTATTTCATATAAATACATTTCAGACCACATTTGAGGGATTTCTAGAAAAGGGGTCGAATTTCACTGGCAGGAATTGTATTTCTTCCTCCAACATATAAACGCACTTCAGGCTTTGAGCTGTCTATCGATTTTTGTGTCTCAGCATAATGTCATGGATCTGATGCTTTGAAGGAAGTCGTTTCTTTTGCATAAACGAACTGATAGATGAACCAGCTATTAGGGTAGTTGGAAAAGAACAATCTAGTTCACTATGCAATGCTTTTCGTCATCAATTTGCACTATTTCGTCAAAACTTTGTCTACGTTATTGAATGTCAATAATTCGGACTCAATTGCCATATGTCAAAACGAGCAGAATTAAGCATGAAAAAATAATTGCAATAAGACAGCTTTGTCGTCAACCTGGAATTCAAGTTTTCCCTCGCAGTGCGGCCTCCATGATTTCCCCCAAGATGTCTAAGTACTGCGATATCGCATCTTCTCATATGCCACATGTGCCTTTGGCTTATGCTCGTCCCTCTAGCTAACGGGACGAACACCAAAGTTGCGCTCTTGATATGTGCTGTGTATAATGAACACTGTAGAATCGTTTTCTTATCGGTTCAGGTTATTAAATCCCTAGTGGTTATGTGAACAGCCAAAGGCAAGGCGAATTTAACTAATCAGCTTCGCACTGACACAGTTGCTGTGATGCTAATGAGAAAGAAATTTTCACATAAAGTGCTATTTCGCAATAAGGAAAAACGATGATCACTTACATCTTCTATGTTTGCGAGTTTCGTGTTGCATAATTGCCAAACCTTCCATTACGTGGAAATTGAGATGAGTGCCATCATGCAACCGTGCTGAACATATCCCAGTTCATCTCCTACGAATTCAGTCAAAATACATGGTTGCCCGAACTCTTCTAATTTTTTTGCATCGCTTGAATGGCAAGATCGAACTCGACCTACTCACCAATCGGACATTTGCGTCTCAGGTTTCCAGTGGACCCTCTGTTCCTCCTGCATTACCACTTATGATATGTATTGCGATTGTCGATGTACACATCCGTACCACAGAAACTGTACCTCACCTTGTTCGATAAACGCCCTAAAACTTTGAAACATGAAAATTTTCACTTTCTTCGGGCGAAGTCCAACTGCAGTGTGAGAGCGGTTTCGAAATTTCGCGAGCACGCTGACGTCTGCTTGTGTTTTTCTCGTTGCAGGCCGTGACGTCTGAGTGGTGCCAACGATCTTTGGGCAACGCTATACGCCCAAACGCCGCAACTGTTTTCCTGCTGCTGTTTTGCCTTGTTATGTAAGTGAAAGCGAAGATGTACGATCACTTTATCCCTAAACTCTTAATAATAGCAATTTATTCAACTTGAGCTTTTCAGGTGGAAAATTCATAAATTCCGGTTATCATACTTCCTCGGCGATTAGGCTCACAACAAGATGCGGTCGTTCACACTAGCCGATGACAGACCATGCTGCTACGTCGTTGTAACGTCGTGCTTTCCTTTTTAACGCTGTTTTTGACAGTGGGCGACCGCTTTTTTGCTTTCGGTAGTTAGAGGATCGGTAGTTCGTTGCAGTGCTACATTATGTACATCGTTTTTGCCTGCAGATTATCGACTTATCTCATAGTTTTTTCAACATTTGTTGCTCTGTTCATTGCGGCACTTTGGGCATAACGTCATTCAAATCGCGAATAGAGGCGCGTCTCTAATACCATTTGGTTAATGCATCCAATAGGCAGACGCCATTTAATGAATGCACAAGCTTCGCAATTTCGAAATGGTCTTTCAGATATTTTGTAAAGCCCCCGTGCCCGGACCTCATTTATTGTTCGCCCATTACGTTTCTGATGCAATTCGATCTTTATGCATTGAGCTGTCGGGGAAAATTTTTAATACTTATTTAAGGAGACGACATTCGTTTTGGATTGCAAAAATTCCGAAGAGAGACATACATTTTGCATAGATAAAGACATTGTGGAGTCATTGCATATTGCAATCAACGTTGCATCGCACAGAATCATGTTTCCTAATGGGAACATTGCAGAAATCGAATGTTTAGCTGAGCATCATCTCCACTATTGATGGCACTGCAACTTCAATGATGAAATGCGTTTTGGGCGATATTGACGCAGTGTATCTTGATCGTTAATTTGCATTTGATCTGTTTGTGTTAAATAATTTGATTAGAGGCAACGATGAGTTATTCAATGGAGCCTTTTTTGGACGAAAATATATGGATGAGTTAACCGCTGTACGATAAACTATTGTATAGGTGCTTAATCCCGTTTTGATTGCATCGCTTTTTGAGGCTTCTTTGTTTAATTTTCGATACATTTTTCATTCATTGACGTTTGCTGGCACAACTTTGCTTCTTTGATGCCTACGTGTTTCATATGCAGCAATAAGCTGCGTCTCTTTTGAGGATATATCACTTTTCAATTGCCACCACAGACAAACGTCATTATATTGCATTAGCGAAGAGGAAAGATGTTCTTTGAGGCGAACACACCGCCCTCTCTTGACGACGAAATTAAGATTGATGCGTTTGCCGGCAAGGAAGCGTGCCGAACAATGGGCTCCGCAGAAATCGTTGTGCCGTTCATCAATCCTCACTGCCATCAAAATATTATCCTTCATTTCGCTCACTAAAGAATTTCCACTAAAACAGTTGCCATCCACAAAGTATTCGTCTCAAAAATCAACGGATTGCAATGACTTTTCTTATATCTTTAACGCAGCAGATGTCTCATAAATGTGTTGGTCATCCAAAGGAAAATCGGCCATTTTGTCTGACATCTGGTCAAATTTTCCAAAACTGGTTGACTTATGCGCGGAAGTGAGGAAACCGCTTCATGCGGTCAAAATGTTTTGAGAGTCTCTAATTCAGTGATGATTCCTGTCGTGCTCACTTACCACAGATTATTTGCACTCAAGTTCGCTGTCAGCACCAAGTTGCAGCTCAGGACCATATTCTCCTTGTTGCATGAGTCAGTCTACAACCGTGACCATTTCTGTAGTCGTCGATAGTTTCAGCTCAAACTCTGCCTCGCATAGCGCAGTTTGTAACTGCCAAATAAAAAGGCAGTTTTGCTCATGAACTCCTTGCTGTACTCCTTGGCACTGATACCAGTACTCCTTGCTGATCCCTAGCAGTAGTTGAATTTACCATAGGTTCATCGTCTACCCTGCAACGAAACCTACTTCTGTCAGCCGTGCTTCCACTTAGAGTTAACCATTTATTGGTCGTCTATTTCGCCTTTTTGGTGATCACCTTTTGTCGATCAGGTTGACCGAGTTTGCATTCGTGCTGAGGCCACAAGCAGTGGATGAAGAGTTTGTCATATCAAATTCGATTACTTTGCACATATTTTCAGTGCTTATAGCAATTTATTACATTGCAGGATGCTTGGTGTATTGTAAAATAGGATGCGGGTTCACTCAGATTAGTCCACTGGAACTTTGTGGAGCGGACTATTTCTTCTACAGATTCTAGATAGCACTGATGGCAGAAATTGTTTGGAAGCTGTCGCCTCCACTTTGGTTTGGAGTGTGTTGGAAGGCCATATCTCGTCGGCAGTTTCCGAATTGGGCGAAGTCAAATGCAATGAATGTGATCGATGAAGCTTTCTTAGTGGTTTCAAACGTCGATCAGTTGATACAAAAGTGGGAGATGCTTTGCGTTGTCTATTCACAAACACACTGAAAGAACGCAATGGAGGAAGAAAAATTGTTCGGTTATTATTAGTGTGCTGTGCTCGTGGAATAATTTCTGCCTAACTGGAGTTCCACCTTGAAGGCGGAAAGCTGAACGGAAACAAAACGGTAAACGGAACGGAACAATGCTGCTTACAGTCTACTTTCCAACAAAATTGTAGGTCTTAAAAGTTATAAATGACCATCAAAAGTTCCGAAAGGGGGAGAATTATTGCTTGCAAAGCCCAAAATGACCTTTTACCCCTTATCCTCCCTCTTGTCATCCTCTTTTCCGAGAATCTGAGACTTGGGTGGTGCATGCTTTTTGCAGGAAAATGTGTATATGAAGGTGTTTTGCAGAAGAGAACACCTATTTATTGACCGGTGTTGCGTAGAGATTCGATTATTTGTGAGACAAGTGCGATCGTTTTCCTTGAAATTGTTTCACTGTCAATGAAGCAACATTAAAATAGGCACAGATGACAGCCTCTAACACCTTACGATGTAATTTGCAAATTTGCACTCACCAAATTCCCTAACTACAGGTTCACTGCTTGAGGTAATGTAAGCAATGGACACAGCTGTGGACTGCACTTCTGTCGCCACGATGAACTTTACTGTAACAGCGCATGAAAGTAATCCGCTTGCAGCAGCAAGCGATGAGTGAACCAGAAACAGCTTTTAAGGAAAACTGCGTTTATATGCGTAACCAAAGATTACATTGCATTAATATGCGTTGCAAGGGCGAAATAGATTGCAGCAAGTATTGCAGGCTGAAATAGGTCAGGGGATAACTGTCTGAGTTATTATTCAAGTGTTGCTCCATTTTTTGTTCACAAAAACACTAATAATAGCAGGTGCTTGGCGAGCTGAAGCAAACGATGAGAGCAAAGCATTTTTCTAAAAAACTGCTGTTGACTTCTGAAAATCCTGACTGTCAGGTTTTATTAGTAGCACCTGTTCAATCGCCATGACAAACTGAGAGAGGCTATTGTTTCCTCAGGCGTTTGCCAGCCCATCAGTGTTTCAACTGCAGCGACTCAAAATCGCTTGAGGGAATTTCGAGGAAACGACGGGCAGAATTATCCTATTTCCACTTTTTGGGCTCCCCAAAGATTTTGTCTGGTAGCTTTTACTATTGGATCGCTACTTTATGACTTACAATTCTTTCCTTCGCACCTTGGCCACCTGCGTCATTGTTACCTGAAGGAAGAGCGAAACAAGTCTGCCGTATTAACGGTAGACTTGTTTTGTTGTTAGTCCGGCGCCATTAGTGAACGAGTTTTTAGGCTGGTAGACTGTGGACGCGGCATGTTTTATAGCAAAATGAATCATTTGGCATTTTAGGCAGAAGGGTTTTGTGCATTCCGGTAGCAGAATGACGAAGAGCGGAAATGCACGAAATCGAATATTGCGTCGCCGTCGTTTTTTTCTGTTGTCACTGTTATTGTGATGTAAGCTGCTAAGGCACAGTAATCTGGTATTGGTATGCATCGTCAAGCTTCGTTAGTCCAGGATTTTCTCGTTCACCTGGAGTTACAGTATAGACTTTGTCAGATAGGGAACGTTCTACACATCTGAGCGCATTTTACAATGCATATTGAGGACAACTACTGGCCTCGAAAGCGGTCCTGGTGCGTTTTCTCTGGCATAACTGAGCGAGAAGGAGCGAGTTGAACACGTCCACATACTTATAGAAGGCCATTTAATGCATTCACTCCGTTGGAGTGGCTGAATTAGGTTCGCGGTGTCGACCTTGTTGTACCTGAGGCAGCGGAAGGATAATGGGCCTTGTCAATGGCTAAGTTGCGTAAGGCTTCTGTCGCTCCTGAAATCTTCCCTGTTCGTGCTTATTGCATGGCGATTTATGCAGCAGGTAAATAATTTTATCTCACATGGCTTTTCGCAGCGCAATCGTTGGCATTCTCTTGCGGAGCTTTTTTCCTGCAAATAGAGAAAAGAGATAGCTTGGTTTCAGGTGTAGTGTAGTGAGGTATAAGCACATTTGATGCTGTAGTACAGAATAGACATCATTAAAGTAGTCAAAATAATACAATACAAGCGAATCAAAACGAAGATCAGACATTTTATAACACAGTACGTTTCGAGATGAGTATAATAAGCATTGCATTATATAAGCTTTATTCAAATTCTAAAATATGGCTAGATGCTTCTGAGAGATAATCGCACGAAAATGCTACTGCAGATGCAGTGAAAAGCACGATGAAAGCTCAGTGAATGAAAGAAGCAATCTCACTACCTAAATTTATGGCTGCCGAGATTCATTTGGTTGAGGCCATATGGGAAAGCCTCAAAGAATAAAACTGACGAAATTTTCCATAATATGCAGTTGTTTCTTTTCGAAATTTCCTCCAGGCATGTCATGAACACTGATATGAGTTTATTGTTGGGATGAGATGAATATTGCCAAAAGCAGACAGTCGGCTTGCCCAAAATGCAATCGTGAGACTTTATCGACACTCTGCGTTTGATGAGCTGAAATGAGAGAAAGGAGCAGAAAAAATCTCGCAGTGTTTCGACTATTCGGCAACACTTCAGTGTCTTCGTCCCGATTGATCTTCGTTTGAATACAACTGTTATTTATCCAATAGGTTTATTAAATACTGCGCAACCAAAATTGTTTCTGTAATATTTAATAATAGCAACAATACTTATTGTGAGAAGCAGTTTTACCATTCGAATCCAGCTTTGTACTGCTGTAAAGGAAGGGGATATGTTCCCACTTTGTTGCAGTTGGAAAAGATTCTTTGAATTACGTTGTCTCCATTTTCTATTCCTTTCTCACGCCCACTTCTCTCTTTCCATCCTCACGACATACTGCTGCCTACGGCAACAGAGCATTTCAAGCTATAAAATGTGCACTGTTGGGAGTTTGATGTGCTCCTTCCGCCCCATTAGTGGTGCACAGAGCCTCAATTGCGGATGTTTGTGATCCATGACAGAGTACGAAGAAAGCGCTCCTTACTTCCGCCTGCTTGCTGTTTGTTTCTCAGCCACTTCATCCGTTGATATTTCTCCATTGCATTCCGAAATACGACATTGATAGGTCAAATATCGCACTCTACAATGAACCAAAAGGGAAATCAACAAGAAGGG
>JAARMF010002662.1:6444-17057 GCA_022844705.1 Toxascaris leonina
GGGGGGAGGGGAAGGAGAAACGGGGGAAAACCAAAACGAATTTGAGGCAAACTTTTATTGCTTTGATTTTCATTGAGTAGTTCAACAGTAAAATCCTTATGACTTCATCGTTTATTGGCTAACAGCTGTCAATTGAACTTTTCTTCTTCTTCATCTTTGCTCAAGAGTAAATTTCTCTCAGGTAAAGCTAATAATTTTTTTTGTGGCGACAGGAATTGTGAATATATAATCGTTTTAAAAATTCGTTGAAAAATTTTCTGAAAAAGGAACTGAATCTCCTTTCCCTTTCCCTCCCCCCTCCCCCCCTCCCCTTCTCCCCTTCTCCCCTCCTCCCCCTCCCCTCCTTCCCTTTCCATCTCTCCTTACGAACATTATTAAATCCTAAACCTCGAAAGATGAAATAATTATTGCACCAATTCATTGCCGATTATTATTAGGCACTAAATTTTTTCCCTTGATCCCGAATTCCGATGTTTTCTTCTATTTTTTTTTTTTTTTTTTTTTTTGTTATAATCACTAACGTATCGCTCTGTATATGTGATGTCCTATCAACAGCTTCTGTTGATAATACTTGCCATTTATTACCCTTCCGATAATTTCGCATCGATGCGTGCAAAATGTTTCAGCATTTCGTGCATTTTTACCTGTAAAACTCATTTTGTCACGTCTATTTGCCTGTAGAATCTATATGTTATAATGTCTAATTACCTGTAGAGTTTTCTTGTTATCATGCTTTCTCAGCTGTAAAATTTTCATGTTATGATGATTACTAACTTGTGCAATTTTCTTTTCTTTATCTATTGTTTGTCAGCTTCTATTATCTTTATCGATAGATCTGCTAAGTGCTACATTTGTTATCATGCCTTTATGCTCGTTTGAAAGACGGGAACAAATTGTTTCCGTTTTTTGTTTGTTTCTTGTTTCCGTTTGAAAGACAGAAACAAATATACGCTTAACTGTGTGTTTCCGCAATATGCCTCTTCGAAAGATATTTGAACGATAGGGAAATATTCTGGAAGAATGTACCGAAAAAAATGGAAAATGGTTCTGGTTTGGGCGGTTGCTGAGCGGTCGCATTTCCTTTCGCTCATCTCGACGTGGCGAAGGACCGTTGAACGGCCGTCAGATATGACGGGTGCCCGCGAATATGCTAAATAAGCAGGCGTGGACCAACCAAAAGGATTGGGTTGTTGGGCGACTGCGGAGCGGTCGTGCCGACATTCGTTCAGCTCGATACGATGATGGACTACGGAACAGCCGTCAGATATGGCGGTTATTTGCGAATATGTTGAATAAGCAGGCGCGAACCAGCCGACGGCGAAATTCATCATGATATGATTGGGATTGGCGGTGGTACGCCAACACTTAAAAAATGGTCACATTACCCAATGACGGTTTCGTTTCGCGGGGAACACGATCCGCCGAAAAAGATCGCAGCTCCTGCTGCCTTGCAGGTACTTCGTGGAAGAAGAAAGGCTAGGAGAAGGAAACTCCGAACGATCGAAACCCACGTCGCCAGCAGGCCAGCCACCAGGTGACGTACCACTGGCCACAGCAATATGGAAAGCAAAATGAGAAAAGATGGTCCTCAGTCCTGCGCAGCTCCCTGTCGCCTTCGCAGTGACGGTGGCGAAGGAATTGATGAGGGAGCAGAGGGTGCTAAAAATCTCGCAGTATTGAGACCGTCTGTATGTAATATATCGCTGGGAACCTTCAACGTTCGGACGCTCAGCAGCGATCCCTTGGTTGATCTGCTGCTACAAGAGATCAAAAACGTCCGCATCGACATTCTGGCAATAAACGAGACCAGAAGGAAGATAGAACTGAATGCAAAGTGGAGGGATGCAACGCAAGTGATGCTGAGAGCTGCTGAAGGAGGAACGCGTTGGATTCATCGTGCGGCCTAAAATAACGAGCAGAGTAGCATCGTGTNNNCGCTGGTTAGGAAGATAGATGAGAAGACCACACCAAAAATAATTGCAGGATATGCTCCTACATCTGCATCGGACGACAAAGATGTTTAAAGGTTTTATGATGGGTTGGAGGAAATCATCAGAAGAAAGTCGATCTTCACGATAGTTCTCGACGACTTCAACGCTAAGCTGGGAGCAAGGGAGAGGCCAGTACAATATATTGGCAATTTCGGACTTGGAAAAAGGAATGAGAGGGGCAAAAGACCTGCTGATTTCGCTGAATCTGCCAAGCTCTACGTTATGAATTCTTTCTTCACCAAAAGGCTCGGGAGACGCCGGACGTGGCGTTCCCCAAACGACACAACAAGGAATGAAATCGATTACGTTCTTACCCACAAACGAAGACTTTTGACAGACGTGACGGCATTATCAGAATCTGCCGTGTCCGTTCACTCAGATCACCGTCTTTAAGAGAGAAAATTGCAATAGACTTCCGAGCAGAAGAAAGAATTCGAAGGGAAGCATTATATCGGGAAAAGGACAAGGAGTTAGCCGTCGATCTTTCATGCAAGCAGTTCAAAAAGAAAGATGGGAAATTTCTGGTAGCGATAGGAACACGGACTACGGCTACGTCGTCAAGAAGCTTGAGAAATGTAAAGTTGCAGCCACTCTAACCGTCGTAAACAGCCCCGGAACCGTCTTTGCACTGCTAAAAGGCGACAAATGGCCGCAAAGGACAGTACGAGATTAGAATACGAACTTCTATGCAAGCTGTAACGAAAGAAGGTGACAGAAGATTATGACGCTTGCAGGAAGCAGAAGTCACGAAAAGCAGCAGAAGAGAAGACCCACCTGAAGGAACTTCGAGAGAGGTACAAGTGCGTCAGAAGATCCCAGCGGCGTTCATCAACGGTACAAGGGGAAGAACAACCGATCGGAAACGAATGAAAGAAATATGCAAAACATTCTACGAGAAACTGTTTTCGTTGGCGGTTCCAGTAAAAGCCCCCGATCTAACTATTTCTTCGTCCGTTCCGGAAATAACACCCACTGAGGTCGAGAAGGCGATATGCGCCACGAAGCAAAAGAAGAGGCTGCAGGTGTTGACCGAATACGCGTAGAAGAGGCCCAAGCTGGTGGCGAAATTCTTACAAAAGCGTTGAGCGCTCGGTTCTCGCAGTAAGTAAACCTGGGGGAAATTCCGGTGGAGTGGAAACGATCGCGAGCAGTGCTGATACCCTGAAAAGGAAACCACAAGGACATCCCTGATTATTGTCCAATATGCGTGCTAACACATATCTACAAAGTTTTCATTAAAGTAATTTGCAACAGAATTGAAGCAACAGAACCTCGATGAAAACACAAGACGTGAGCAGGCAGGATTCCGAAATCGGTTTTCTACGATCGACCACATTTTCGCCCTCACTCAGTTAATAGAAAGATGCAGGGAGTACATGGTGCCGCTCTGCCTATTCTTTGTGGAGTTCAAGAAAGCCTTCGACTCGGTGGAGCACAACGCAGTACTTAAAACCCTCTCCGATCAAGGAGTAGATCCCGTGTATATTCGAGTCATCGAAGATTCGCTATCCGAATCGCACACGGAGATCACTCTGTTCGAAACACCAGTTAGTATGAAAATCAGGAGAGGAGTAAAACAAGGAGATATCTGCTTCCTGAAAGCCTTTCACCAGCTCTCGAAGGCGTTCTAAGTAATATAAAGACTCCAGGCGGTTTGAATTTTGACGGCGAAGAACTTCAAATGCTTCTCTTTGCGGATGATGTAGTCTCGTAGCGGACGACCTAGAAAAGTTGCAGAACTTAGTGAATGAGCTCAACAATAAGGCAAAGAAAATTGGGCTCAGCATTCACGAAGACAAAATAAAGTGGATGAAGAACGCATTTTGTCCTCAGTTCGCCATGGACCTCGACTGTGAAATGTGGAACATTACGCTTGCTGATGAAAATAAATTAGCGACCACTCAGCGAGCCATGGAAAGGTGCATGGTGGGTATCAGTAGACTACAACACATCGCCAACGACGACTTGCATTCTAGATCTGCTGTAAACGACAAGTTGAAGAGAAGCATGAAAGGAACAAAGATGGTCTGGCCATGCAGCCAGGTTGAATGACAACAGGTGGATCAAGCGAATCCTTAAATGGTACCAGAGAGAGATCAAGCGATAACGCGGATACCGCCAACAAAAGGAGAAGATCCGTTGCGACGGCTGTATGGTATTGCTTGGATGCGGCGAGTTCCAGATCGCGAAAGATGGAAAAATTGCCAGCTGCACCGACAAGAGAACGACGAAGTCAATAAAATCACAGCTGTTCAAGGTATTCAAGGAAAGGGAAGTATAGCTTGTAATAATAATACAGCTCAGAGATTATCAAGTATAAACAACTGGCAAAGGCCGTGATGTCAATGCGGTGAATGCCATGACTGTACTTGCTCGCTAATCACCTATTTTCTCAATCTCCGGCGACTAGCAAAAACCAACGACTCCGAGACCAAAAAAAACCTCATCCTGGAAGATAAAAACCCTGCGATATCGTTGAAGTTTTCACAAATATCATTCAACAAAAAGCTTTCTCTTCCATCTATTTTATTAGTACTCTTATGAGGTGTTCTTAAATTTCAAAGAAAATATGTTAGTAGCAAAAGTATCGTCATTTGGACCATGGATGTGGGAAAGAAAATTCTTGATTCATATTCGTTGAACCAGTTCGGTCACAAAATAAGTTGTTTGTCCCTAGAACATAATCCCTGTTAATGATTGCACTCCAGAAAAGATGACTTTCCGACGATATCAACGCTAACAGCGAAAATTCATTGCATAGTGAATATATCCTTACTAATGAATTAAGCCTCACCATAAGTAACTTGCTCTTGAACCATACTCTTACACCATACCGACTAAGTCCTCGTTGTTTACCAAACATCCTGCAGCTTCCATAAAAATATGTTCTTGCTCCTTAGCAAACATTCTGAAACATATTCCTCACAAAGAACCAATCACGATTCTAAGATGGGTCAAAGAAGCTCCTGTGAAAAACTGATATTGCATATTATAGAGAAGTTAGCAACGGTTTATTTGAGGAGCTATTAGGCTTTCACTATTCAAATTACAATGTATAAATACATAAAGCTGAAACATATTTTATAATTTTTTTGAGCAACAAAAGAATGTAATTCATTTACATACATAGAAGGAAGTTGAAGAAAATATTTGCGAGAGAATAAAACGATGAGTTAAATGATGCACAACAATGCGATGAACTCCGTCTTACGAGTGGGTTTTTGAGTATTTATAAGAGAATAGTCGAAATTTTTTTTTCGCCCACTTTCGATTCAATAATGAGACTATTATGCATTATTAATTCGCTCTCCTTATCGATTGTGCTATCGATCGTATACGTATTGTATGAAATTGGAGTGGAAGAGGAATCTTAGGAGAGTTGTGGAAAAATTATTGTATAAAAATTATTATTAAAGAATTTGTCCATTAGGCGAAACAGAATTCCTTACTTTTATTCCTTAAAAATTTATTTCGCTTTCGATTCCACTCCGAGAATAATTTCAGGATCGAACTTTTTCCGGTTGCATATCTACTTGTTGTCTATTGATCATTGTTTTTAACTGACCATTATCTAGGGGAGGAGGCTTGTAATTGCACGATATGGTTGATGATTACAGCACATATCTGAGATTCATTTTGAGGAATCTTTATGATAATTTCCATCAGATGTAAATGATTTAGCCAAAAAAGCGCTCATGAATTGTTGATTTCTTCCATACTTTGTGTTGAATTTAAATTCAGCTTCTTCTTCAAGCTTGTCCTTTTTTAGCTTCTTCCTTAAGCTTGTCATTTTTTAGCTTCTTCTTTAAGTCTATTCTTTCTTCCTTTTTCTTCAAAAAAGATTCATCCTTCCACTCGACTGTGTCGTAACAATTGTTGCGCGCCTTAATTTGACTGCAGCTAGTTTAGTTATTTCGAAAAACTCGTATTCATTTAGTACTCTTAGAGAAGTTTTATGAAATATCAGCATATTGACTGAAGTTTTCATGCTAATTTTGCGAAAGATCTCTTCTAGCAAAACACTGAGAAGGAAGCCAAAAATTCCGACGCATTTCCACGGATCGACAAAATATATTTGTTGATTTCCGTTTTGATTACGATTGAAATTAGCTTGTTTTTAAACGTTTTCGAGATCGGTAGCCGAACAACAGACTTGTGGAATGTTTTCGATTTTAGCCGAATTGCCACTGCGAAGTGAATCTTAGGTGGACAATTCACCGAAAAAACTTTGACGATTTCATTTGGAAAAGATTGACAGAAGTCGGCAAAATCCATCATTTAAACTCTAGCTTTAAATTGTAAAAGCGCATAGAAATAAGATATTTGTGTAGGTGGCAAATTTTCGTTACACAAGAGGTGATCGCACCTTTAAATGAGAGCCTTAAGGTGGCGCGGGTGCTTAAGCATTCTAAAGAGGCGGTATTGCCCATCGATCCATTGCTTGCCAGAGATATCAGACTGGGAATAAGGCTCTCGAACGCACTCTTTGTTGGATTCCATGGACAAAGTGATTCAGATGACAGGAGGCACACGTTACGATTCGACTAGCCAGGGGATGGTGTGTTATCCTTAGGTTATAATCACGTGAACAATCGTGCAAAATATCGTCGTCGAGTTGTCAACTGAAGCAATGACAACACGTTGATCATCGACTTCTAAGGTGTCTAAGAAAAAAGGAAAGCTGCCATAGTATGACAATTATAAACGACAGTTGCACTCCTATGAAGCAGAATAGGTTTCCAGAAGGGCGCCCAAAGAGACTCAAGGAGTATAGCAATGAGGAAGTAAACCAAATAAAAATATCAACTACATTTCCGCTCGTCATTGCTTCTTTTGCTGTTAATGTGGAACGATCGGAAACTTTTAATTTACACGACAAGATTCGAACACTCGGAATTTTATGTTCGATAGCAGAAGAGATCACCGAAAGCCTGGACAATATCCTCGAATCATCTACACTAGTATATGAGATTTACCGACATTCTCCGCTCGCAGGGAATCTACGTCGGAAGGAATTTCTGGAATCAGAGCTTTTCGTGATGACCTCGTTGATTTCGTCATCTCTTTGAAAGAGCTCATCAAACTGTGACATGACTTAGCGAGATAAGAAAAATTCTCTATGGAATTATAAGAATATAAAGGAAACACCGCTCAAGCAATGTCTTAGAAGAAGATGCGTCGAACGGAAATATGCCATAAAAATACAAGCAAGGAAATGATGATTTATTTAAACGACGAAACTTCCGGATCTATTTGAGATAATCGAATAACATGGCGAAAAACATTGCCGGCTAATGTTGGATAAGCTTAACGTCAATATTTTAACAACGAATTCCATTGTTCACATGCAGCTAAATAGAATCCTTGCAGTTTAGTGGGTTATTTGAGCGGAAGTATGGAAATTGTGCAAAAATCTCTCTTGCAGCAGCATTACATTCGCTTCCTTGATACATCATCTCAGTGGGAAAGCATTTGAAAGAATGAAAGCTTGCAAACATAAACGTTAAATATGGCTATAACATCGATTGAACGAATGCGTCAAATTGGCGCCCATATTGCAGTAACTTTTTGTGTCTGCACAATGCCAAATTATAGTCGAGCCAAGGGTCTTCGCAAAGAATCCTCGAATAAAGAGGCTTTTTTTTCAAAATTATGAAAGAAATGAATCTTGTAAAAGAAATGAGCTATCGAACCGAATATCAAATAAATCTACCAAATACTAATCAAGCTACACATCAATCCTTAGCTAATGAAAAATATGCTTCGTATAGACAAAAATATTTAAAAACATTTTCCGGCCTATAAAAACTTCTCTGATTGCAGTACACTAAACTAGAACTTCCATAAGCTATTCACTAAATAACTCAGAAAAAAAGCAATCGCTTCAGTAACAAACCGACAAGGTGTTGGTTTATCATCGCTCATTCAGTATCGGTTTCATCTTTCAGGCATCGACAAATGATGATCCTTTGTTCAGATAATGATTGCCTGCATAGGCGATGTTGAATTTATTTTCAATTGCAAGTGCTTTGAGCTATGGAGGGATAGTATTCCCTCTGCGGACAACTCTTGCATATTCGTTTGTAGCAAAAGCTACAATTTCACAAAAAGCTTCCAGCATTCTCCCTATGCGCCGAACTAAGCATACGACATAGTGATCGTCACAAATACGCCTCTTGGATGCTAACCGCTGATAGTGTATCAAGCCAACTCCATTCAAACAAAAATGATACGCCAAAGTGGTTACATCTGAAAGTCATCAATCCACCGCAGTTCGATGGGAAAAAGATACAGAGCAATAGCCGGAAAAGTGTAAAAGGAGTTCATTAGAAAAGCGAACGTTTTCTAATCCCTTCCATTCCCCCCGACAAGCGTTCAGAGCATCTCCAACTCATGAGGGAGTTTGTGGTAAAAATTGGTGAATGCTATTCACAGCCTCGCATTATTACTAGCTGAGTTCCACAAAAGAGCATACCTGGCCCTTTACTCTTTCTTATTTATGTAAATGATTTATCTGATGGTTTATCGAGTGCATGCAGACCGTTTGCAGTCAAAGTTAAGATTTATCGCTCACTTAGCAACCCTGCTGCAGACTATCACGAGCTTCCAAAAGACCTTATATATCCAGAACGCTGGTCACAAACTTGTCAATTGCGCATATCGGAAGAAAAAAGCAGTCTCCTTCATTCGAACTTTCATCATGATTGCCCTTTACGTCTGAATGAGAGCAAGCTTTGCGTGCAAGACGTTATCAAGGACCTGGACCTGCATATCAGTTCTAACTTCAAATGGACCTTTCACTGCAGGGAAATAGCAAGAAAAGCATCACGAGTGGCTAACTGTGTGCTACATTCGCTAGAACACCCGTGCACTGAACGCTACAGACTTGTTTTTATTGTCTATTGCCGCCCTCTTCTCGAATACTGTGCTCAGATATGGTCACCATGCACTGATAAAGACGCTGAAATGATTGAAAGCGTGTGGAAGCGATACACAAGATCTGCTTTTCTCAAGGCCTTTCCTGATTCCGTTATTTCTTCCTATCCCGGAAGATTACGGATTCTCGACCTGAAAAGTCCGAAGTGCCGACGACTTGAATTTGATCTCTACTTGTGCTTTAAGATAGTGAATGTCTGCTGCGATATCCCGTTCCATAGCATCTTTGCATATACCCCATTCAACATACACTCCCGATTTCATCGTTTGCAGCTACAACGTAGATTTCCGACCAGAATGGGTATATTAAGTTGATTTTTCATTAGGGTATGGAATCAACTATCAGCTGATATTATGGAAGCTAGTAATATCATTGTTTTCAAGCGAAATTAGCCCAGTTCTATTTGTCGTCCTTGAGCGGAGTAGACGGCCAGCCGGTATGCTGTTAGCCTGTTTTTCATCTCGGTTCAGCCTTTTCTCAGCAAGGCTACATTCGTGATAGTTGGATATTTTCATTTTTGAACATCGCCAATCTCTGCACATACTATTGTACTTTTTTTATGCTTACATAAAGCAATTTGAATGGATGAATACGGAATTTTCAGGAAGCTATCTCCAGCTGAAGCTTTCGTCAGAGATACGACTGGTGTCTGTTTTGCAGTAGGAAACCGTGAGGCCCCCTCTACAGATGGCTGGCTGTCCCTTTTCCCCATAGCAACAAGCATACCTTGCCCTTAGGGTGTGTCAGTTTCTTTTTTCTTTTTTTTTCCGCTATTCACATCAAACCACGAAATATTGATTGCATTAGTATATAAACGAAAGATTTGATGAATTCCTTAGAATAAATGTCATCAATGAGTGGCGTAAACCATCTTGTTACGGAAGTGCTCCGATGCCTAATTATTCGTTGATTCGTTTCGAAGTAATAATTAACAACTCAAAAGGGACTCATTAGCTATACTTTCACAATGTGAGAAGATTCATTTTTCAACAAGCATTATCAATGCGTTCAGTCGTTCATAAACAACACTATTTTTGCGCGTTCATATATCTCTATTCGTGTGAATATTTTCCACTCATATTCGTGGATATCAACAAATACACGAGATAAAATCAAAGATGAGTTAAGTAAAAGAAAGAGGAATGTTTAGCGCTTTAGCATATCTCATCATCAATAACACTACAATATTTCGATAAGGAATTAATTGCCTAGCGATAAACCTCTATCATAATTACAAAGCTATTTGAGCAACTACAAAGACTTTTGTTGTGGGCTTTTATCTAGTGAGAACGCTTTTCATTGAGGTAATAATAATAAATTAGCAGCACTCTCATTTAGAGCTTACTAGCCGAATGATAAATGTATAAATGCATAAGAAATTTAGAATTTTTTATATCCAACAATTTTTGCATCAATTCTAGCTCTAAGCGAAACAACTCATTCTATCGTTTATTTATTCAAATTATTTCTTTGTTTAAAGGTGGAAAGTTTAAAAGTTAAAGGTTATTGAAAAGGTCGAGCAAAAATCAAGATTGACGATTCAGTGCGATTTTCTTTTATGCACTTATCAAAAATTTTGAAAATTTTGATTTCTGTGGCGCAATTCTCAACTCATATTCTATAAACCAGAAATTCCCATTCGAACAATTGGAAATATTTTGAGGGGGGGGGGGGGGGGGGGGGGG
>JAARMF010002663.1:0-25593 GCA_022844705.1 Toxascaris leonina
TTTTTTTTTCCTAAGGTTCCCGCCTCCCATATAAAACTGAGCTACGCCTTATGCTTCGCTTCCCTCTCGCTCCCTTTCCTCGCGGCTATGAAAGATAAAGGCAGTAACTCATTCGTGACATTACTCGCATTTCCTCCCCCCCCCCCGCCCCTTTATATCCCATTCCGGCGACGCTTCCTGCCAGTTTGGCATCCCTCTTTCTCCTTTCTTTGCGCGTCCCCGTATATCTCCCACCGATCTCCCCACAACATAACATTGCCGACGAGTTTGTGTGGATCCATCTTTGCATCTCTCGATCTGGAGGAGAGAGAGGAAGATGCGGGAATGGCACTCTCTGGTGCTGATGTTTTAAATAATCGAGACCATGTAACACGGCACCAAATTAGGTGAGACAATCCTCCAACTTGCCCTTTCAAAACTTTCTCCTCTTTCTACTACTGCTTCCAAGGAACCACAAAGAATCTCCACCCTCATCACAACTAAAAATATTGGTCTCGTCCTGCAGTACTAAACAATTAGGCTTACCTCTGCCCTTCTGGATTGCGCTTGGAAAAATACCGCCTCTCTTCCACCACAATTGGGACAAGGATGGTCCTCAGTCTTCGGCAATGTCGGGTCGTGAATGACGTCAGCGACTATCTGTGTTAATTCACTGAAAAACACTTTCAACGCTCAAAGCATCTGCACCGCAAATATGCCGTTTAAACGTCCATTATAAGAAGAGAACCCATCTCCTTTATGTTGGAAAATTTTTCGACTGGACGAAGTATACAATGTAGAAGGCGCAACTGAGTCCCAATAAATACACTCATAATTGCACCTGCCGTGAAAATAATTGCAAGATTTGGTTGTGTTGCAAATCAATTGCAAATTATATAAAAACATCGAGAAAGTCTCGGTATAACTTCCACATCCCCTCCCTCACCATCCTTCCATTCCCCTCACAAGTCGCAATCACATTTCTGCGTGATGAATTTTAAAAACGAAGGCCACAATTACTACATCAATATACTATCCGACGTCGCCGATAAACAGACAGTAACGCAGAACAGCCTCCATAGTAAGCGAATGCTACGATATTGTCTACCAAATGAGAAGTTTTTAAAACATACTCGCAAAAAAACTAACTCAATCTCGTGCATCAACTTATTGACATAGATGCACGGATTCTCCGAGACTTGCTTATGATCACAGTTTCGGCATGCATACATCAGTTGCCTGTTTTCTTTGTCCTCTTTCGGATACAGCATATTGTTGCTGAAAAATGAAAGAAAATTCCACTCGTTCAAGAAATGAAAGGATATAAAATATGAAATTGGAGTCTTAGTCAACATGCCAGCGCAATATGCGCTTTTGGATTTTCTCCACCAGATCAAGCATTTTCACTAGCTGTTAACAAGAATTATATTCACGTAGTTTATAGAAATCTCATACTCGGGTNAATCGAAATCTCATACTCAGGTGATTCGATCACCCCTGCAAATCTCCTATAAAACAATCATTTTCCTATGGTCCGACTAGCGTAAAATTAATGCAAATCTTGTGCTATTGTTGAATGTTTGTAGCTGCAATCATAACTGAGATCAATAAGAGATAAAGCTACATCATCTCATCGCAAAGCATACATCAAACGCACAAAATTTCATAAATTGGGCATTTGCAATTGCCTAACTGAAACTACTAAACATACAGACATACGCAAGCGCGGATATACACATATAAACGTGATAACGCCATACCAGGCGTTCAAAAGTTTGTGACTGTTTGCGCAAAGCAGTGTGTAAAGTGAGTAAAATTTTATTTATCGGTGACAGAAGTGAAGTACTTGCTGAAGCCTACATCGAATTTGTGATACATATTGTCGATAGTGCCTGTGAGTGGTACCCACTTCTCCATATTGTCCTTCTATTCGCTATTCCACCCACAGGACTTTATATTGAATCATATCACTTCCTGAGATAAATTTCATTTTTTCTGCGCTCACAACACAAATGACGGGTTGAGGATTTATGTATGAAACTTATAGCTATTTGCGTGAAACTATCACCTTATTATTTATTCCATGTACACTTGTCCCTAAGAACATTTTGAGGAACTGAAAGAGGTATCAACGATAAAATTCCTCGTCAATAATCGCCCAAAAGTTCAAAAATGCGCAATAACATCGAAGCGACAGAACTCACCACTCAGGGCAGAATTTGATACCAACGAATCCTGGACCTCCACTCATTTTTGCAGCAAAATGGCAGAATGCGTCAACGCTAAAAAGGTTTGAAATTATAAGTATGGCAATTCGCAACCGATACGTGACCACAATCGTATGGTATTTACTAATAGCATGAAACTAACATGTCCTGNGGAATCCGCAACCGATACGTGACCACAACGTATGGTTATTATTAATAGCATGAAACTAACATGTCCTGTCAAACCTCCCGCCCTCCTCCTCACGTTTTTCCTGCTGTGCTATTCAACAGTGCAACAAGAGCTACGTTAAGGAGCAGTAATGAGTTGAGATCCGCTGGCCAAGCAGGTTCAATAAAGTCGAGGGGGAGGATTGTAGAACAGCCGACAATGCGGTCTTAAAGCATTTATGAATCATAAAGAACAATTTATAGGATACTATAAATTACTCTCTTCCTAGTTGACGCCATGCCGGCTGCTACTTGCCCAAAACTTTGCAAGGATTTTGTTGCTGCATCGACCTTTGGAAACGTCGGATGGTGGAATTAAAATTTTTCGGCGCCTACCCCAGTTTTCACTGAGAAAGCATCAAGCGGACACCACCGTGCGATTAGGTGGTAGCGTCGAAAAGAAAAAATTTACCGAAAATCAAATACATTACATCTGATCGACTGGAACAGCTCTGATACCTTCGTAGGTACCACATACCTTCGTAGGGGCGCCGTATTCCCGCAGTTGCGCCTCCTATCCCCTTCCCCTAGCGATGGGGATGCTAGACAACCTCCACAATACGCTGGGAATAACTAGTGCTACCTTAAGTGACAAACAGCTTCCTTCCTAAAACACAACTTGGGACGAGCACAGCCTAGATTAATGCAGTCAACTAAATTTGGGGTTCTTCGAAAATCAAGTGAATTCACCGCAATGAACTTCAACAGCTGGTATTATTTCACAAGTTTACCATACTAGTTATTCCTCCGGGATGTTGTGAAACTCGAATCCCTTCGTATGGATCGAACTTGAAAAATTCTAGACGGGTTTTAAGTTTCCCGATGGAGCACCCGCTCGGAAAATATTAGACAGCTTTGAGAATCTTTGTTGGACAAGCTATTAGCCGATATTGCACAACCCTCGAGGCACGTTTGCTAATCACAAACACAAGAACTTGATCAGTCCCCAATAACTCTTATATACCTCCACACAGCCAATACCTCTTTCACAACAACAAACGCGTTACATGGCAATAAACACACTTCAACACATCACGGGAATAAAACAAACGTAACTCATCATATCGGAACCTAGAACACTGCTAGCAAAGACAAGCATAGCCACAATAGCCGTAATACTTAACCGACCGCTCCCCACTCAGCCACCGATAAAAACTGATCAGAATTCAGCAAACCCTCGCGATATAAGCCAGCACCCACCTCATCTAAACAAAGAAAGAAAAACCCGCCACTTCATCACCAAAAAACTTTTCGAGATCATAGTGTACTTTATAAAATGCACATTTGACGATTTTCGCAGAAGAGTTCGTCTGGCGGGAATTTGAAACTATTGAGGATTTTCTGGCGAAGCACAAAAGTCGAAGCATTTCTGTTTGTCTTTATGCACGTGACGTCAAACTGCATATTACTCATAATACGGGTGATGATCACTGACCGTCACTCGAAACCGAGTGAATGCGGCACCTCAATAGTCTCAGCACCTTCAAACAACCTTTATAGCTTACGATAGTGAACACTTCATCACCACAAAATCTAATCAGAATATTCGAAGTACCTTATCAGTGATTTTATCTCGCAGCCAAGCTGTGAAAGAGCTCGTCGTTGCCCTTTTGACAGACCGTCCCAATAACTCCTTCTACCAACATTCGTGGCAGTGATTGTTTCGATGGCATTGCACATAGTGATCAGCTGGGGTTCTAGTGCTGGAAGAGTGCGACGGCTGTTTCGACAGTTATTGAGTGCCGAATGAATAAGCATACGACGTTTCAGTGGAGATTACCAACCTTAGAGACGAGATAAGGTGGCAGATTGACGATTGAGAGAAACGAAACAATGAGGCACCATTTGGTGATCAGTAAGTACATTTATATGTTAATGCAATAATGCACTCGTCTCATATATAAACATATAGTAAATGAGCCATGGAAAGAAGGAATACGTTGAACGACTGTTCCTCACCTTCCCTCCTATTCATCATCGGCTTTCATTTGCGTATTGCAATTGCCTCGGCTAGTTTACGGTCTTGAATGCTTGTATATATTCCTGTGATCAATAGGCTCATATTTATCTAACCACAGTTGTTCATGATCATAATATGCTCCGCCATAGGTTGATCCTCAACAAAAGGGTGCAGGATTTCGTAAACTGCACAAATATTCCCGCATTCTAACGTAGAGTGGTCGACTAGCCTCGCTGATATATGCAACACCATAACTCATGCATTCGATACGATGAACACAACCCTTAAGGTTACAATCTCCAATCTGAATCATGCAGTTTCTTGGGTTATGGCATTTCCGGTCATATAAGCGCGACCGAGCTAATAATTTCTTGAGAGCTAAGGGCGGCTTGCAAATGACATGGATCGGCAGCTGTTTAGCAAACGCTATGCAGTTGTTCAATAAAATCAAGGTGTAAATTGTTTCGTCTTCTCAATCGTCAATCCGCTATCTTGTCTCGTCCTCGATGCTGGCAGTTTGTACTTGTCTCGATGCTGAAACGTTGAATGCTTACTCATGGGTCCTGGACAACTGCCGAAACGACCCCCCCCCCCCCACCCCCGCAGTCTATAACGATGGCTTGCCATCGAACATCTGATTCTACTGATACGATGAGGCGGCATCATAGAAAAGATTCCATTTGAGAATGTTGTGCTGCTCACACTCTCACCGTCAGCTTCAGATACTCAAACGTATTATACTGGTAGTACACTCTTCCCGTCTCTAAGTGCTTTGAAGAGTTGGGAGTCCTGATTGATTCTAAGTACATACCGGTACGATCATCAGAAATGCCTCTTATAAGTGTCACCTCCTTCAGTATGCCCTATACTCTCAAATCCTATCAGTGTACACATTGGCGTACACAATTTACACGAATGTCCCACCTCGAATATCCAGTGTTGGCGTGGCATTTCAGTGATAGATGGAAGATCGCTTGAATCGAGAAATTACAATCCTCTTCCATCAGAATTGTCTTTTAACGATTTAAATTTCCTGCAGACCTTGATTTGCTTGAATTACGTGAAACAAATATGACCCTCGCATGTCGCTGAAGTTTCTTTTCGGTTTCGTTCATAATGACGCCCCTTCCCCCTCCCCCCCCCCCCCCCCCCAAATNTTCACACTCTAAGGCAGCAAACGAGACCATCCTTATAAACTTTACAGAATGTGACCAAATGTGAGCACCAAGCATTCTTTCACATAGTCACCAATCTATAGAATTCCCTCGTTATCGAAATCACATTTGCGGTCACCTCATCGCAAAGGACACTCAGAAGCCCTCCTGACTCAACAATGATTTGTGATGTCGACCATCGACACCCAATTTTGGGAGATGGCTTGTTTCAAATATGCATTTAAAAAAAATTTTGAATACACATAAGTTCACGAATATTTCGGTTGCATTATAAATTCTATGTTACTTCCTCTCGTTTGCTTTTAAAGTGCGTACTTGGGAACGCCTTGATGAAAACCTTTACAGGTTTGTTTATTTGCCGAGTAAACATTACATCACCGAACATTAATATGGAGTTGCGAATACATAAAGCGTACAGGTCGATCGTGAGTGGCATGAAATCGAACGTGACCAAAACGCCAGGTAATGTGATCAAAGTCGAATTTACAGGTTCCAGCTCAATTTTTTTTTTTTTTTTTTTTTCTTCACATCAAAGTAGTTGCACCTATGGCTTTTGTCTTAGGCTTATTGAAAGACATAAGTTTTGACCACATCGGAATTGCTCGCAGAAGATGCCCAAAGTGCTCTCATTTCTTTTTCTCGTTGCTTCGCTCACTTCCTTCTTTCTCTACTACTTTTTCGTCTGTTCTCTTTATTGCTTCTCTTACTCTTTTCGTTTTCTTTACTGCTTCTTTTGCTTCCCCTGTTTTCTCTATTGCTTCGCTTACTCTGGTTTTCTCTGCTGCTTCTTTTGCTTCCCCTGTTTTCTCTATTGCTCCGTTTGCTTCTTTCGCTTTCTTCATTACTCCCTTTGCTTCCCCTGTTTTTTCGATCGCTTCGCTTGCTTCTTTCGTTTTCTTTATTGCTTCTTTTGCTTCCCTTCTTTTCTCTACTGCTTCTTTTGCTTCCTTTCTTTTCTCTACTGCTTCTTTTGCTCCCCTTCTTTTCTCTACTGCTTCTTTTGCTTCCCTCCTTTTCTCTACTGCTTCGCTTGCTTCCCCTCTTTTCTCTACTGCTTCGCTTGCTCCTTTCGTTCTCCTTATCCCTCTCCTTGCTCCCCTTTTTCTCTCTATCGCTGTGCTTAATCTCTCTATCACTACGTTTATTCTCTTTGTTCTCTCCGTTGCTCTTCTTGCTTTTTTGCTCTTCTCCATTGCCACGCTTGCTCTTATCCTCTTTTTTGCTTTTTTTGCTCCCATCGTTCTCTCTGCTGCTCTCTTTGTTTATTTTCTTTTCCTGATTGCCTTTAGCTTCCTTACTTGTCGCCTTCGCATTCTCTGCTGCCCTCCCTCTCTTTTTCCTGGCTTCTCTGGCCCCTTTGCTCTCCTCATTCGTCTCGTCTATATTGGTCTGGAAAAATGCTGTGAGAATCCTCAATCAAATAAGATAAGATAANATAAAATTAAACAAACAGAAATAAGATAAGATAAATAAACGAAAAGTTGTAAATGGAGCCGAACAGACATTTCCGCCTCGATAACTCTACAGCAATTTGATATGCTCTCTGTTTTATCTCGAATAGTCAGTCATTAATGAAATACACAGATTAACTGAGGCAAATCCGTTGGGTTTTAGAAATTATATAAAGGTGTCCTTGAAATGTCAACAAGTCTATTTGCAGATTATTGAAGAGAAGGCGAGGGTGTTACATCCGGAAATGATGTGGCAGCACATCCAAGGCAACATCAGACGAAAGGAAAGGCGGCTGTTGCATGAGAACAATTGTTTGAAGCATCAAAGTTGCTTACTGATTGATGAACATGTAAGATAAATTAGTTAACCACTTCTAAGATGAAACTGCCTATCAATTTCTATGACTTCTAAAATTGAATTCGTTACCGACTTCCGGTGNGGTTGAATTCGTTACCGACTTCCGATGTTATTAATCTAGCTTTTGGCTCATCGCTTTTCACGATATCTCTTTGGTTTTTCCTCCTCAGAGATTACAACTTCAATGAACATCTTCCCTTCTTTACATTAAGCAATGACCGACATTAAATACACTTTTAGCCTTCAGCTCAACATTGATTTTTTATCAACATTTGTTGCGTTCGAACGCAATGATCACGTAAATTTTCTCTCCGAATTGATTTTCTCGAGTTGAGCTATCGGAAACGATTAATTATTTTTTCAGAATCGAAGTTTTTTTTTTAAATGGTTTGCAATTCTCTCCGACGAACAAAATCGTTTCAACATTATAGGAGACTTTAAAGAAAATTAAGTATATCAATGAAGTTTTTAATTTCAAAATTCATAAAAATATAGTAATTCATATTAATTTCCATTAATTGAATGATAAGTGAAACATTTGAAAACGACTCACAAATCTGCCCATACTGATGACAAATGTTCGTCCTTGTTTACAAGCTACCACTATATATAAGAAAGGTGTATTTATATTTACATCGTATGACACATCTGCAATTTTGAGAATTTTGAGGTGCTGATTGTATGAAGCGAAAAGAATTGCTACACATATATTCCTAATGTTAGACAATGCGCTCGATGTCTGAGAACTGGTAGCTGGCATCATACACGAGCCTATCTGCTAAATTTTAGTGCTCCTCATATGCCGCCCTTTGATTGTTGATGACCAAAAATGCGGCGCCAGATATTATCAGGTCACATCGCATAGTGAAAACATACCACTGTTGGGACTGTTCATCTCAATCTCGGTCTAAGGACCCTACTGACCCAAATACTAAGAACTTTCACTTGTTCACTTACAGCTGACTCAAACAGCCATTACCACCAAGAAGCATGTTTCCTCCCTCACGGTAAGAAGTATCTTGTATCTGTATGCCAAAATATCAATTTCTTCCTCGTCTTCTTTCCTATTTTTCTCTCTTCCACAAAGCCTTTTCTGCCGCTTCGGGATTGTTTCAAGCGACGGTTGGCAGTTTTCATCATCGTAAGGCAACTAAGGTGAAATTACATTGTGTGCAAATACATCAGCAAAAAAGTGTCATGCTTAATCCTTTCCCCTTCGTTAAAATATGGCTGTGAACAGCGATATGTCCATCTCTTGCTTCCTCCTCCTCTATTTGTATCTTGCAGTCACCTGGGTGCCTCACATCCTATTTTTTTTTTTTTTCACTGCAAAGACCCTCAGAAAGAGATTTCAGACATGAAGCTAGAGTCTCATAATTATAATACTAGCAGCCATCTTAAAGAGGAATCATTTTTCAAGTGATTTATATAGCCGACGACTTATACGATGCTATCGCTCTTNATGATTTATATAGCCGACAACTTATACGATGCTATCGCTCTTTTCAAAACTTGCACTGTTCCACACAAAAAAACCAAAAAAAAAAAAGCAACAACAAAGAAAACGAACCATTTAGCTCGACCTCCGGTGGTGCATAACGAGAAGCAGTATTTAGAGTTTCGTCGAATTCCAAATGAATTGAACGGTCTTGTTTCTCGAGAGGTATAGGAGCCGCCATTGTCGCATGCTTGAGTGCGTCAACTATAACAAGCAATACGATATGTGCGATAACACAATCAACATTTAGCATCAAAACTAAGCTAATATCCGTCCGTTTATAAGGATATCGATGAAAAGCGTTGTGAATACCTTAAAGAAAACTCCGACCGCTCATTGACCATTATATTGCATTACATACAATGCTATCGTTTGCATGAGTGCAACGCCATTTAATTTACTACTTATAACAGTTTCTTATGTGAATATTTCCTCTCCGAGAATTGGGATTCCGGTGATATACGAATGAGGTCATAAGGCGATCAACAAGTTTACAAGTTTAACTAATGTTGATGAAATTACTTGAAATTTTCTCTCTTAATGGCTCAAATGATAATATAAAGAATGGTAATATTTGAGGGATAATCGCAAGAAAAACCTTACTTTGATATAAGATTTTCACAAAGAAACTTCCCAATTCACGTCAGAAAAATATCTACGAAAATTCCACGCGATATGCCACAGATTGCGAATTTATTTTAGACTTCAAATTATAGATACCTAACGATGTGATTCTTTATGCGAATCGCTAATACTAAACCTTTGATAAAAGATTTATTCGCATACCTTAGCGATCAATGAATCAAAAAATTATATACGACTATAAGTGAACCTAAAAATCTCCATGCTCATAAAAAGGTTATTTCCTAATGAGGTTTACCAAAAGGACAAGAGGGAAAACATTGTCATCACTTCGTGAGTCTATTTCATATATCGTTCTCAGCTTTACTCATTTTATGACTTTTTTAGTTGCATTAAATATCTGTAGAATATGAGCAACGAGTCAATTGAGACACTGAAATGGAACTACTCACCTCTAGATCGCATATAAAAATGCAGAAATGGACATACAAAATTATAAACCCATCCACAAAGAAATAACATCACTATGACGCATTTTACAAAACAACTTTGTTAAAGCGTTGTGCAACTCAGTGAGAGTTCGATTAAATCAATGCTTATATATGCTTATAAGCACAACGTTTCATCAATAGACACATCCTATATTCCAATATTGTTATCAATGCTATGTATACTAAATTTTGAATTAGTGAAAAAAAGAACCAACATGAATTATTGTTTGCGCTATTATCATCCATCTGAAGTAAAGCAATCGTTCACTCAGTTGGAAATATATAAATAAGAGGGACTATAGTAACTTTAGATATATTAGACAATGATTGTTCAAATAACACTTGAAAATCAAAGAACCAAGTTTGAAAGTTGTGAAGTAAATTTTGATGAACCAAGTTTGAGAGTTGTTTATTTATCACTGAAGCGGTCGAAATGCTCTACCCATATAGCAAATTTATTAAGCTATTCGAGTGAAGAAATCGATTCGATTTGTTTGCATATATATGATAGATTATTAGCTTGAGTTCCACTCAGCGTACTACTGATGCTTTTCTTTGTTGATTTTTATATTTTTAACAAAGAGACTCTTTAATATGATCGTAAGATGATATGCTATATAGTTTGTTGGATGTAAAGTCAGATTACTTTCATTGCGAAATAAGCAAAAGAAACATTCGAGTGGAATGACAGAAAGAAAAATCCCAAAAAAACAAAAAATAAACTCTGCGATGAGAAAAACAAATATATTCAATAACTAAAAACGATTCCATCAATGCTATTGCAATCAAGCAACCTGAGTTTCTTCAACGATGAATTCTCCACCGGCCGTCTGTCTGTTGTCGGAATGAGGAGACTCCACAGCATCATTTGCAGCACTGCTCCCCTAAACATAATTAATTATACTCTATTGATTTCATGAGTACACTTAATACACCAAATTATAGTACTTCTGGTAGATATGACCTTTTGTTGACTGCAATGTTGCTACAGCCAATATTAAAATAGCTAAGAAAGATTTGCAGATGAGATTATGGAAGCAATGATTCAATATATTATTTACAGAATTTACGAAACGCAGTTATTTGATGATTCTTGCATAGATTGCAGCTAAACATATGGGGATGGCCCTTTTCATACACAAGTTGACTAATCAGTCCTATGGGGATGCTCTTCTTGAGCTTCAGACGCCGTTATATAGCTGAGGCACAGCTTACAACGAAGTAATGTTGAGCTGATAGAAAAGTCCAACAATGGGGTCTGCAAGCGATGAAGCATCTTCAAGGGTCTCAACTGCAGCGCTAGTGCCATGGTTTGATCGGAAGACTCTCATAAACCTGGAAAACCCATATGTGTTCACATGTAGACTTATGAACATACTATATATGGTGTACGAGTGTGTGCTGGGCGTTACGTTTGAGTATCAATGCACATATATGACATCGCTTCGCTATATGCCATTCCCTCATAAATCCAGCTTCGTATAAAGGCACGAAGAAATGCCTCTTAACGACATATTAGCATCGCAGACTCTTAGGCAGGTGATCACATCAGCTCCGCAATAAAGTAACTGAACACCTGATTTTCCCCTATGCCATCACCGTCCGTTTGAGTATCAGACTCCGTTTTCCCGGCAGTCGCTTCTTGCGACCCTCTTGCGGACGTCCCTTCCATCTCTTCGGCCTGTGTATCCATTGTTCGCTTTGATATAGTTCTTTGTCGCTTGCTAGAGGTTTGCGTTGAGGCGATATCACTCCTCACCTTCTCATTCACAGGTTTCTTTGCAGGACGAGCTGATTTCCGCAATGAACGAGTGGAACGATTAGAACGACGAATATGGCGTGCGGAATGATGGGATCGAGAAATGCGATTGGCCGATCGTGATGGTGCAGTCGGACTTGGCTTCGATAATGAAGGAGGTGGTTGTGCGATATCACGAGAATATTGTGATGTGCTTTCGGATTGCGTTGCAGAAAATACCATCGATGATGGACGTTCTTGCCCGCTTCGCTGCACTACTGCAAGCTGCGACTTAGCCTTTCGTAGCGATGCGGCAATTTGCGCTTCGCTCTTCGCTTCACCATCCCGAAAACTGAAATTTTTGTAGGCCTGAGAGCACAGTTCAATCTTAGGAGGATACTGCGAAGAAGGAATCAACTTCGAATAGTTTTCAATTGAACGATGCAACTAGCACCTTGCTATATTTTGAAATCACCACTGCTTAACAAGGAACGATTAATGACATTCTGCAGTCTTTTCTTGCAAACCTTTTCTCCCACAAATTTCCTCATAAATCTATAAATTGATATTATTTACATTTTGTAAAAATAAACAAAAATATAAACATTTTCTTAATCGCTCCATAATGATCAAGCAGATCTTGAAGCTGAAAGTAAGTGGTGTCCTCCTTTCATGTAAATACGCCCACTTCGTTNAGATCTTGAAGCTGAAAGGAAGTGGTGTCCTCTTTTCATGTAAATACGCCCACTTCGTTCGCTCAAGCATTGTTGTCAAGAAAACAATCCCCGCATTGTTCATTTCAACTAAGAAAATTTCGGTTCGCATGTTATGTAATAAAAGCGATGAAATAAAACATTCGTTTCAGCTGCTTTATTCTCTCTAATATTTAAAAGTTTGTTCGGCCCGTTATGCTTGATTAAAAAATTGTGTTAAATCCCGGGTATGACTGTCCCACCCCTTCCCCTTCACTCACTGTAAAAGCTGAATCTTCGATTCTCTTCAAATACGAGTATTTCCAGGAACGAAATCTTCTTCTTCGAAGGATCATCATCTACAAAACGTGGGATGTAGTAAAAGTCAAGGTTCCTGAATTTTTGAAACATATTGCCAACTTAATACAAGTTCCCTCAATCTAAACCCTTCCATCCATCCGTTTTCCTTGATGCAAAAATTTCGCTAATGGATTCGTGCTCAGCGCATGCCCTATGTCGCTTCCAAATTCATTGATAAACAAGAGGATAACATATTACTCGTACTATTAATGCGATATATACTAATTGAAGACTCTGCACAACTCCTCATTTTTAAAGTCCCTATCGGTATAGATTCCATGGTAGACATTATCGAAACTACAGGAAAAAATGCTCGGAAGTTTTTATGTCTTTCTCGGATCTAGTTTTAAATGATCGTAATATGCACTGCCTGACTGTTTCGAACCTATGATCAATCAGACGTTATGCTCGTAAGATTGTGTCTACGCTCAATCTCAGCTTCATTTCGTTTGCACAGGTTTCTTCTCTTCTATTGTGCACACTATGCAACAGGTGCAAGAACAGTAGCGAAAAAAAACCAGATTATAAGTGGCAGTTGGGACGGAATGGCCTGGTTAACGTCAGACGTTGAGGTTAAATCTTCTAGGCAGCCTCAAAACAATTATTTGTATCGAAGTCTAAGCTAGACTAAAAGAATAAATTTAACATAAACCATCAACCACCGACATGCACGCCATACCGTTTGAATCAATATCAGCTCAAATCTGATTGCTCATGTCGTAGGTCTCTCGGGCCTGTTGCATTATGAGCACAATAAAGGTAAACCAGTCAGCGCAACCATCCCCAGTAGTTCAGTGGTATTGCGTTTGCTCGGTAAGTGGAGAGGTGGGAGATTCGAATCGTCCAGTGGAGAGTACCCTTACCGATCATGGAAACGATTCTTATTATTCAATTCTGTTTTCCACATGCAACAATTAGTAGTTGCTTAAAATTTGCGAATATCAATCTAGCACAAATCAAGCAAATAAAGCAAAACGTTTGCCTCACTACCGCTTCTTAAAAACATTCCTCATAGTTTACAAGTTTTCCGATGAGAAAATCGTCGGAAATTTCATCGAAATCTCTCATTATCAATGAACGCTGAAAATATTACCAACCGCATAATATTACTCAACAACCTCAAAAGGTGAAAGTCAAATTTCTGCGAGAACGTGCATTGATTTTGAAGTCCTTGTACGATGTGGTATTATACGTCTCTTTTTAGCATATTCTTGTCTTGTTTGCTCGGCTACTTCGGTGAACGTTCTCGTGTTGTTGTCATGGCCAGCAATCGCATCGCCATTTTCCTCCTTTAAAGAAAATTGTCACTACAATTTCCTCTCCGAACAGGAAACAATTCGTTAAACCAGGAATTTAAGTGAATAACAAGTAATTTATAATTTCCGGCACTAAATTAACTGTTATTTCAACGAATTTCTCTTTTCTAGCACCATCCACAGGTGAGAAACTGCATTTAGCATCATATTTAACTTACTACTATTGGCGTCTCAGTAGAAGAATACAGCGCAATTCCCAAGAACGACATTATTGGGGTTATTTATCAACTAAGTTGCGAATCATCAATGCGTTCCCTACAATGACCACTNNNTGACCACTACAACAGCATTTTAGTTCATTTGCTGTGCATAATGTTTTTATCGGACAATCAGTAATTTTCAATCGTAGATAGACTTTAAATCGCCATTTATTCCGGAAAGCAATTCAATTTACACCTCTAGAACAAACGTGGCTATCATCACCGAGCGCAGCTCACAGATTATGGCACTCGCCACGCACCCAGCTGCCAAGGTAGTAGATTCCCTGCATCCAAATTTCCCAAATTAAAATACCCAAACCCGACAAAATGAAATCCATCTCGAGGAAGTTACTGTCACTCGGAAACCGCGAGGGGTACCGGATTCGCCCGATGATATCGAATCGGTGACTATTGCACATCGATGAGGACGGCCCACCAATCATGTTCCATGAAAAGCCGAACTGACATCCAACTCAATTTAAAGTACTGATTACCACTGGCCGGAAAGAGTGGTGATTACCATCAACCGCAGTGGTATACGGGACCGGACTATCGTCCACGTCAACCCGACCCGAGTGGACTGATCAGGTTTTAAAACCAAACGAAGAGGATTGGTTCAAACTAGCATTTGAAGCCTCTTTCAAACCTGCATGAGTATTGGAAATGAGATCCTACAGTCCCAATAAATAGAAATAAGAAGAGGTGTAAACATGCTGCGATCGCAATAATAGAGAGGATATTAATAACATACTTCGATAATGCCGAGAAGAATTTTTGACTTGGTTTCGCCAGAATGTCCCGCTCGTGTTATGACTGCGACCTTAGCGTTCGCTTTACATATTCGCATAGGCGCTGGATGAGGCTCATCTTTCTGAGCTAGAAATATAAAGAAAGTAAGTCTTGATATAGACGAAAATAACAGAACAGTCCCAACTCTTGGTCTAGACTTCCTTCTAAAATTTCCTTCTTTTCCTCTCCTCCTCCCTCCTTCCAGGATCCACTTTTTCCCAAATATTGAAGTCTTCAACGATTTATTCTCCTTGTATACTACATAAATCAACGGCAAACGAGGTTATACGCTTCATCCACCTCATCTTCCTGAAGTATTTCGGCGATGAACTTGAGTCCTTCTCCTTTCATATTTTATTTTAACAGTCGAAAAATATATCTACGATACGAATCCCTTCCGTTGAGAACTGCACTGATTCATCGCTGTATCGAATTGAGTCGGAAATGTCAGATTTCAGATGGATATTTCAAAACGACGTTTTCCTTATGCCTAAAGGCTCAGGCCTTCGATGCCAATTCTTTTTAGGTCCTTCCAAAGAAATGGGTGTCGTGCACTGTGCTCATAGCAATCAATCGAATTTCACTCGCTTGCTCAATTCCCCATCGTCAAGCGCGCAACGCAACGGTGTCATGCTTACTATCTGAACGAATAAAAAACACAGCAGAAAATAAACTTCAACAAATGCCACCATCGACATAAATGTCGACTGCCCTCTCACCCCTCCTCCTTTGCCCCCCCCCCCCCGCCCTCCTCTCAAAATGGGACATATAGCAAATGATGAGTACTAGCGAAGTTTGTATATCACGATATACCACCAAGGAGGTGTCAACTGCACCGAAAATAAGAAATGCCTAAACTTTATATGGCTCGCAAAAGGACATCGTAACTTTCCACATTACAAAGCATACAATACCCACACAACCAAAACCCCCATCAACACGACAACTACTCATCTTCACTCGTAGTTCATGTGATAAAGTCTGCAAACGCAATACTGATCTTGCATACTGATCGTTTACACCGTTTTCTGCAGTAAATTATTTAAGTACGCTTTAGTAAATCAAAGCTAATAAAAGCCTTTATTAATAAAAAATAGGACGAACTTATATCATCGGTTGGTCGTTTACGACGCACACTCTTCTCCACATTTCGACGTTTCTTTTCGGCTTGCCCAGTTCGTAACTTAAAATATCAAATATTTAAAGGTGCGACAATTCTAGTTCGAAATCTCAACTCGGAACCCGTTTCTAGAAATGCCGTTATCGACTCGAATAATACGAAAAGGAGTTGGCCTAGTTCTTGTTCACTTTGACGTCCCTTCTTTTTAATTGTGAATATCAGAATAGTATTGCATCAACCTTATAGTCGAAGTTCTTTTCAGTTCTTTTCAGATGATCGCCGAATGTGTTGTAATCAGTTTATATCTCCGTCTGAACCCCATCCAATGGGCAGCATTCACAATTAAGGTGCTTCATCGATATCAATAGCATTAACGTTATGCTTCAAAATTTTGTCATCAACTTTGATGTCTACAGATCATTTGATCGTTTCCTCTCAAAGAGGGGAATTCATTGGCATTAGAATGCGGCATCGAAGATATAAAATTCGAGTTATCGAGGACAAGATGTGAAAGAAGGGAATGTCGACGATCATTTCCTTCAATTATCATATTGATTATCTCTATTGTTGCACATTTTATTGTCATTCGAATCAACATACGGAGAATTTCGTTTTATGATAGTGATCCCACAGCGGAAATGTATACGTTGCACCGAGATTTGCGGGCTCTCCAATAATCTTCGAGAATTCGGCCTTTTGCGCCGAAAAAATACGCCACGCTCGTGGAGATGGTAATGGGAGATGGAATAAGGTGTTTGGTTTATCGAAAACTGGTCGAAGACTGAGCGGCGAAACAATCGTGAATTGTGGGATCAATAACTAAATAAAAATAAATATTAGCTAATAATGATATCAGTTTTCATCAGCGCTGAGATATGAACGTTTCGTAGTAGTGATGCTGTGATAGGGGTATTTTAGTATTGTCTGACGATGCAATTATAGTTTTTGCAATAATTTAAGGTAAACTTGCACAGTACATGTAATACTGCATCTGAATAACTATCTTAAAGGTCTAAACATCGAATGTGCCAAAAATCGGGAGACTAAACGAATGCCTTGACTATCAAATCCCAAAATTTGACATAATTCTTTAAATAATTCTGCACACATCTCAAGTACGTAATCTGCAAATGTGAAGGATTCGATGCCAATTTTGAATCCTCAATTCTTATGTCACAAAGAAGAGTCAGCTCAAAAATTGGACAATTGCGCATTGTGAATACAAAATAATGTAACTTTATGTTGCTCGGCATCTCGTGGAAGTTCATCGATACAATGTTGGATGTATTCACTCTTCATCTCTTTCATAAATTTATTCGAAAATTCTTCCTTTGTTGGTTGAAAAATATACCTAAATACAACCTATAAAGTTATCAACTGAAAATTTGCAAGAAATTTAAAAATTTCATTTCCCTTAATGAGTTTAAAAAACCTCAAAACTCCAATATTCTCCACAAAATATTCCATAAATAAGCGAAAATACCACAATGACAATTGATACGATCAAAGAAAAAACCGAAACTCAAAGAAGTTATTCTTGAACGACTAACATTTTCAGTAGATGATCTTCGGAATTGAGTTCCACCACCCGAACACCTCGATTCGTTACGCATGTTCGGAAATATCCTTCACATAAATAAGCATTCACCTATAATATATCGTCCATTTAGATCATTATAATAATATAGAACAGCTAAAATGCCAAAAATATTGCGTTATAGGAAGGAAGACACAAATGTCCTCGTTAACAGCAATTTTATATGCAAATTTCGCGCATTACTTGATGAACTCTGTAGATCGTTCGATCAAAAGTGAAGAAGGAATTTAAGCTTGGTTCGTTAAATATTTCCTTTCGGCAATACCCATCCCTCTCCATTCTACCTATTCATTCAAGATATAAGGAAGCACCTGCAATTTCATATGTGAAGAGATGTCCCATCCCCTCCATCACCTCTTTGAACAGATACCCTAATGGGAGTACGTTCCCATCTTCATCCGTTCTTCACGAGATGTTCGTACACAACTACCCACCCACGATACCATTCAACGCTGATATTAACACCTCTTATATCAATTTCTTATTCCATCCATGCGAAACCAATAAAAATTATGTCGATGAATAACTGATAATTCACAATCCTTATATGGGAAATATATTTGTATATATAGTGCTCACTAAGAACTTCACTTCGAATGTGTTTGCGGATCAAATTTTACTCATCAGTTCAGTAATGATCTTTTTCAGCTGCGATTTCATCAACGCGACGATAACAAATACTCCTCTACTCACGCTCTGAAAAAAAGGTTAAGAAAAATGCTCACCACAGAGCGAAATTCAGGATTTTTGGTGTAACTTTCGTAGAAGTTGGCAAGTTTGACCTCAACTGGAGCAGGTGGGCGCCAGTAAAATGTCCCATCGAATGTTGTTATGAGCGCAAGACGAGTATGCCAGTTGGGTGGTAGATCTCGACGAATCGCATATTCAATATTTCCCTTTGTCGCCTTCTGAAAACTCGTTTCCCTTACGATTTATGCGAATGATTCAGGTGGGCGATGAATAAAATCGATCAACCTCTTCACCTGACTCTTAAGTTTGAGTACAGGAAGATTGTAAGAAAAACGGATCTACGTATCACACATAGTTCGCAACCAGTCTAATTGAGAAGAAAACTTCTGGGATTTCAAATGGTCTTCCTTCGAAAAAAGGTGTTTTTTGATGCTTCGTTCTCTCTTTTAAATTTCAGGAACCCTCTCGCATCCTCTTTGAAGTGGGCCACAAAGATCAAGAACCCATCCCCCGCCCCCTCCTTTCTACCCACGTACCCATCCTGAACATGCATGTGACTTCCAGAAGTGGAAAAAGCTGAGAATATTGCTCGTTGATGGAAAAGAAAAGCATGAAAACAAACCTTCATGTCGTTTTCCATCAAAGCAACGGTCGTGTTACCATCCGGATTCATCGTAAAACAAACCGCATTTACCACTCTCTTATTCTCGACGTCTTCATCGGAGTCGCTCTCATGTCCTTGCTTTTTCTTTAAATCCAGAACGTCAATAATAATGTAACGTTTGTTTATAAAGACAACGGTACAGTTCATAAGCGAATACGTATGAACGCTAAGTCGCGCACAAAGAATTTGCAAAAGGCATGTTTAGTAACGACAGCTACTATCCCTCCTTCTTCCTTCTTAACGCAGGAATTTGATCCTTCTAACAAGTCTCCTCCTTTCCTCGCCAAAGCCCTCTTTGTCTGAGTTCAGATAGGGTAGTAGGAGATTTGAAAGCCCAACAGGATAGTTTACAAAACCATATCTCAACGGCTCTTTGTAACGCCCTCCATCCATTTCTCCGCCTTTTCGACTTGACCACAGATGACCATTTGTCGTATATGAAGTGACCATTACTATTTGTCCTTCCCAGCTTCAATATTGTTGCTTTAAAAAGAAAACATCTCTGCAAACCTTTTCCATGTAGCGTTCATCAATCATTTTAAGCAATCGCTCGTCATACGGAATAATATGACTGTCCTCGAAATAGATTCGAATTACCGCACAACCAAGCGACTTGAAGAATGTATTGTAGAGATCAGCCAACTCTCGCTGGATGTTCATACGCTTTGATATCACAAATCCACTCAACGCTGAAAGACTTCAGGATGTGGAGATACGAATTGGTCACTACCTTTATAACCACACCTTTGAATGAATGTACCTGTCTTGGGTATTACTGATTACCTCTTGTAAACGAAGGTATTAACTACTTCTACATAATTTCCTGGTATCTCATATCAGTTTTGAAATTCTTTTCTTCCGCCCTGAGTCAGCATCTATCAATTATTTGTTCAATCCGTCTTATTCAACGAAAGTTTTATCGAATAACACTGCACTATGAATTTTTATTCAGTATTACTTGGCGGAAAATCAGATGAATATTACTTGCGAAGAAATAATGTTTTGTTTAGGAGTTGCGTTCATCTCATAATGAAGCTACGTCATTCCAATGGCATTTCCTATATATTGTACAGTCAGTCATCAGCTCATTCAACGCTTTGAAATGAACGCAGGTGGAGCAGTAAAGGAGTAGGAACAGAGAGAGAGATAATAGGACTGAAAATCAATTAATTGCAGACCAATTTCATGCTAACAACCGACTTTCTACAAATGCCTTCAGGCAAGAATCAGACCACACAGAAACGTACAAAGGACATGCACATTGGCTCGGCGGGGGTTGTTTGCGTGTTTACAGTTCTGCGTGGAATGCGTGGAGAACGACTACGCTGGCCAAGCTCGGGTTGTGAGGTATGGGTTTCGAGGCGCGGTTGATGTGAGTGGGGCTTCATCGATCTGGTGCGATTGTTTTCCCATATATGACCCCCCACCTATCGTCTGTTGTTTTGTTACTAAAGCCATTAAAAAGCCTTACCCCCGTATCGAAGCCGCTGTTACACTTTGACACAGATCTCAAGGATACCCAAATAGACGACATAGTCCCACCTCGAGGAACCATTACAGAAGACTTTCACAGCTGAAGTCTGCAGACGACATAGTCCTGATATGTCACAGACTCATTTAAAGGAAGAAACTGTGGCAAATAGGCAGCCTTAGGATTACGAGCAGATTCATCCAAAACGGAAGTGATGAGCAACCGAGCTGAGGTCGGCAATTGATGTAAGAGACGGAAAGACTGAAAGTGTAAACGAATTTATCTATTTGCACAGACGTGTAAAAAAGCGCGAAGGGAAGGAAGTAGNNNTCCATAAAAAAAGGTTCTGAAGAATCTCAAGGGGAAATTCTTCGATAAGATCGTGACGCCTACATTTCCTTACAGTTCAAAGACGCAAGCAACCACGGAGAAAATGCGCATGCTGCTGGCAGTGACAGAGAGGCGAATGAAGATGATCGTGAAAGGGACCAAACTGGTCGACAGGAATGCCAACAGATGGCTCCGAGAGACAACAAAAGTAAAGCAAAAGTATAAGACTGGTTGGCCGAGGCCAGGATGAGGAAGCATAAAGGAGCTTTGAAGTTAGCTGCAGGGAGAAATGAAATATGAATGAGAATAGACGCCAAGGATTGAAAAAAGAAAGAAGCTGACCTCCAATGAGATGGAGTGATCTTCTAAGAAAGACATCAAGGAGCAGCTGCATGAGAGATGCATTGAAGCGAGGCGAGTGCAAGCCAAATGAAGAGACATTTATTCGAGATGAATGATTTCTTGATTAAAGTAAAGTAAAGTAAAGCGAAATTACTCTAGCGAAACCTTGTGTAACAATATCAGAAATTGCTTTTTCAGTCTTTCCACTCGCCATTAAATGAAGTGCACCAAAGCCACGCAATATCTGCAATGGACACAACGAGATGTTGCTCCACTCGGATGTATATCGGCATTTCTCCTGAAATTAATTGTCGTTCGTTTTAGACTTTGGAAATTTGCATTCTGAACAATTTGCGATTGCAGTTGCATCTTTATGAGGGAGGAGTAAGAATGATCTTTTATAGATGACATAACTAAGTGATGAGCAAAAAAGTAAAGCAAATGGCTTCCCCCTTCCGTTCCATCTATATTTTTAATTGAATTTTACACCTATAAATATTAGCATTTTTCATTGGTAATACTCGTTAATTCAATGTTGTGGATATACACTGAAGATAATGAGAAAATTTCGCAAACAAAGTTTAGGAATGTTGTGGAAAGTTTTGAGGGAAATCACCTCTGAACATAAAGTACTCGACATTTAGCACGTTTATATATTCATAGAATATTTGAGAAATTTTGTGGAAGTGCTGTTGAAGGAAGTCTGCATCTGTCACATAAACAGAGATTTTAATGCTCAAATAGCGTTCGTTCGGCAAAGAAAGAAGATCACCCAAGTATTCTATGCTGGGGTTGGAGTCAAACTTGAGCCTGACCTACATCCAGGATCGGGAGCATGTTTAACGCACATTCCCTCCAGGTCGCAAAAACAGTGCCAAAGCTTGTTCATTCTCCACTCATTCAATTTTACATTGCCCCTTGCGCCAAAAACAATTGGGCGGTAGGACGCTCATAGCACTGATATTCGCACGCAAGAGGGTCAGTTGTGCCGTGCAACTACTCCCTTTTGACAACTGCGCCGTGAAACAAAGAATTCATTTCTTTCTGTCGAAACGCTGGTTAATTCGACGAAAAATTTTTCAATAAGAACCAATCTTTCGGATATTTTTCGTCTTAGCGATCATAACGAGGAAGAGAGGGGACGAGGAAATGGGAGGATCGGAGGAGGATGGCAGCAGTGCGGAAAATATTTGCTCATACAAAAGACATCGGACTCACCAATTCCTCTGCTGGCATATGAGTGGTGTTCAGTTTCTTCGAAGGTAACCTTTTCAAAAGAGTTACCCCAAAGTCGATTAGAGGTAGGAATTCCCAGTTACCTGCAAATTAATCGTTGCATCGCCCATACAAATCTATATCGAAGCTTTCATAATCGTCTGCAAGTGTATAGGTGTGTATCTTGGATATGTCTACGCTATGCGAATTCCAAGTTTTGTTTGAGACGGTCGATTCAAAGGAATGAGAGGCCCGTTATGGGAGGATATCGCGCGAAACGTTGTCTACTGGAGCAAGGACAGCATGCTCATTCTAAGCTATCTAAGGTAAGAAAATGCCCGATGACGACCTAATAAAAACTGAAATACGCTAGCAAAGAAATGTTACCTTTCCAATTACGCTTTCTTTCAAAGTTAGGAAAAATACCACTGGGAACATGTTCAACAAAAGATTTAGTCAAAATTTACGAAATTCCATAAATACTCAAAAGACATGTAATTGAAATTGCATTACCCCAAGTTGCCTTGTGCCAAGGTGACGAAATAGGCCAGTCGACTTCTGCACTAGGAGGGGGAGGATTATTGTCCGCTTCTGGACTCTTAGTCTGACCGGGCGCTGTTGACATTATAAATACAAGTGAATGCTTTGACGAGAGAATAGGTGATGAGCACCTTTTATTATGCAAATTTCAATAGCATTCTTATGCAAAAAGTGTAGTGACAAATTCAAAATAGCAGTGAGTCGATGATCTTGATGACGCATGCCAAATGAACGGAGGTATTACTTTCGACGCTTCAGCACCTTATGCTCTTCACCTAAGCAAATTTGCATATATAGTTTAATTCCAATCGAACAGCCTCCGACTCAGCCTGGCTAATCAGTATGTATAAAACTTTATGTACGTCTATGGCCGCAAAGAGGTGGACACGAACTCTACACCATCCAAATGCGGCTCAAATGAGAAATAAGTTACTCTATTTATAAAATAATATCGTGCAAGTTTTTTATGATGCCACAACACTGAGCAACAATGAAGTTTTCGATAAGTTAAGCTGTTTTCGCTCAGGAGATCGTTTCTGGAGTGATAGTGGGCCACGATCTGCTTTCATTGCAAAATTTTACTAAAGTATTCGTTTTTTCTCATATAGGTAGCACTAAAATGATGAAGGTTCGAAGCATGAAAAATGATGTCTGCGGTAGGTCTTCTGGTTTATTTTTTACCAATGAATCACAATCCAATAAGAATACTGATTATGCGCATAAAATGAAACATATATTTGATGTGCGAGTTGAGGACTGACAAGAATAAGAACCATTTTTTTGTTTGTTTCAATACTGCACGCGAGGCAGCAAATAGTGACAATTTATTCATATAAGCGATATAACAGGACATCTTTCGATACCGAAGCAATCACTCAACGCCACCGCACCGAAAAGAGCAGTCAACGCCATGCCTAGCATGATGAGGATGATGATCATCATTAATGCACAACATTGACATCCCGTTATTCTTCCTTCCTTTGTTCCTGCAAAAAGTTCCCTAAATAAAGCATATAACATCGAAGAATCGGAGATATATAATACTATCGACAAAATGAAGCGATATGGCACAACGCGACAACAGTTAATTAAGTATTAAATAATAGCTTATATATATATATATATTTATATTTATTTATTTATTTATATATACATATATATAGGTATAAATGCTAGGTCCTTCTATAACGTGCNATATATATAGGTATAAATGCTAGGTCCTTCTATAACGTGCACAATATTTACTTCGAGGTCTCGAATTAGGCGAACCTGCAAAGAGTTATGTGAATATGAAAGGAAAAAGAATGCACCGGGGAAACAACGAAAAACTATGATGAAAGGAATAGATGCGAAACGTTTGCAAAGCGACAGTTCAGATGAACAAATATCAAACACCTTATCGTCCACTAAACAAGTGCAGCAAGAATGTTGTGGACGAAGCGACTCAATTATAGTTTGGAAGGCGGATATAGATGTGACAGTGCTACCGACGGGGAGATGATTTCAAGTTCATATAAGATGAGACTGGCATCTATGCAAAACATGCTTAAAGGCATTCCAACGAGGGGAAATGGCTTCTCAGCTGGCTATGAAGAGAAAATAACCGAAACAGTTCCAAGAAAGTATAGACTAGAAAGTTCAAAGCAAAAAATAAGATCAAATTTGAGTTTGCAGTATTGCAGTCACTCGAAATTGAAGACTTCAAATTTGAGTGTGGTGTTCGTTTAGTACGAATCATTGGTAAAAATCGAGGAAATCGCTATGTTTTAAACCTTTCCTGATGTACTCTGATATTTTGATGGCACAGATTAAATGAGGCGAATATCAATGAGAAGGGTATTCCAAAACGGGTCGGCACTAAGTAATGTATGCCTTCTGGTACAACTGCAATAACAGCCATTCATTACAACTATGCTACTATATGAAATCCATGATCCTCCAAAAAACTGCGGTCACATATGCCACCTGTACATATTTAACCTCGCCAGTTTGAAAAAGCATCATTTCGGGACTCGACGTTAATCATATTGGATCACCCGTGGAGATCATTTGTCTGTCACCGCTTCGACTTACTGCGAGATGAGTGCAGCCTTGGAAATAATTTAAATTTCGAAAGAATTGAGTTCTGAAATAATGTTCGAAATCACCTCTTCTTGAACTTTTACTGTCCTTTACATTGCCTTTATTTTTGACATTTCGCCTGTCTTTTTTCATTTGCTCTTCGCCGCTCATTGTCGATTTTTGTTTCACATTTTCATTATCTTCGGTATCCGATTTCTTTTTATCGACTTTAGACGCCATTTTCGACTTGTTCGTCTTTGAGGGCACTTCGAAATATGGATCAGCTGCAGCTGCAAACGCACTTTTGAGTTCGGCTAAAGATCAGCTTTAAAGTGTATTGGTGCATGATATACGGCCGAGACTCATTAATGCTCAACTTGGTTAGTAGAGGCTATAAAAGTTCAATACTGAGTAACTGATTTGATAGACTCAGCATTCCGCCATAAATTTCGAAACGATAAGAGAAACACAAAAATCTACGTTCACTTTGTGAGGCAGCACGTCGGCAGTAGAGGTGTCATTTGACCACTTCCTAGCGA
>JAARMF010002665.1:0-10891 GCA_022844705.1 Toxascaris leonina
ATTCATTGACTCTCCCTTTAAGTTCAGTTTGAAGACACTGGGTAAGGAGAGCTGCAAAAATAAGATAGTGGACGTGCTACACTGGATAGGGTGAGTCCTGGGCATCATAACTATCAAAGACACACGCATCTTGTAAGTGTTTAAATCCAGGTCTACAGCAAAAAACTCTTCAATCCCAGAGTGGCCAATTTCTTAGTGACCGATTCCTGCTGCCGCGATCGTTGGCAATGAGCGCCCAGGAAGCAACGCGATTGGAGTTCTTTGTCTAGTATGGCGTTTTACCACTCAGCTCCATCAATGGTATACCTACCGTGTGTAAACAGTAATGTTTGTATTTTGTTGCAGAATTGACATGTCGCTTCACATCGGATGGCGTTCTTGAAGTGAAGGCACCTTACAACCCACCCCCTGAGGCTGAACCGATCAAGGACACTGAGATCAAAGTGAAGCACGAATAGAGTCGGCGCTGTTGTCAGTTTATCGAACGGACGTCGTTGATCGTTGCTGCTATTATATTCTGCACATGTTTTATCTAGGCAGTACAGAGTAATCACAGTGAATGTAGGAGGTGGGAAGGGGAGGGGGAGGATACGGATATTGATCTTAAACCATCCTCTGCTTGGTCCTAGTCCTCAACGGAAAGGGAAGAGTCGTTTGTCGGTTCGCGACAGTGAATTGCGGTGTGCATGGTGGCGTGATGGATTGCAAGCCNGGAAGCCACTCTGTTCAGCCCCAATAGCTCCGTTTAGCTCGATGCCAAATTGCTCTGTGCTGTTTATTTTTACGGCGTTTTGACCACCAACGATCCTCACCTCGTAAGCTTTTTTTTCCATTTCGGATTGTTCATAATGAGAAATTTAGTTGAATAAAAAATGTATTTTGCTGAGTTTCGTTACTTTACACAAATGTATGAACGAATCTGTGGTAGGGGCAAACATTCCGAACTGTATCCCATTGAATGGTGCTGTTTGCTGCTAAGATGCCTTATACCCTTCACTTTTATGGCGTTTTAAGACTCGATGGCCTTCGCATGTTACGCAACTGCTGTGGTCATCTTAGCGCACGGCTGATCCTTCTTTGCAAGCCAACTTTGTTTCTCGTCTTTATGTAACACTTAGGAGGTAGATAACGAGTGTGCAAGGCTGTATTACGTGTAGGCGGAATTACGTGGATAACACCCGTAGCTGATGCGGCATTCAGCCTAAGGCGACAGAGGGCGTAGAAAAGCGAATGATAGTGGATGAAGCGCAACCTGCCACTCGAACGCCCGTCACTAAGCCACCGATCCTGGTCCTCCCGTGAAAGCATCAAAGAAAAATATGAGCAGGTCGCACGTCCTAGTGGATGTTATGCCTCGCACCACTTTTGAATGGCAGGAAATGCTTGCATTTTAGCCGAGCATGTCAGATGGTCACATTTGAGTGCTTTGGAACATGCCATACTTGGATGACGATGGGGATGCGGTGCTACGCTCACCATGTGAAAGAATGACGGTATGCGTACGGGATTCACTAAGNACTCACCATGTGAAAGAATGACACGGTATGCGTACGGGATTCACTAAGCTGAAAGCAAGATAGTCCGTGGTCATGCTAAAGCGGCCGTGCATCGTAAGGCAGCAGTCTCGTCCCTCGCAAATTACAGTTAGGACTAAAATGATACGTCCTCGAGCAGACTCGCCGGCAAAGATGTTCTGCTGCTCGGTGGGATGTGGGCTAAGCCCTGCCCCATTGCCTGCTGAGACGTTGTGTTGGACCTGGGCCTGGTCTGTTTGCAATATGACCCAGTCGCTGCAGTGGGAACAGTGGTCTTAACTACACAAACTCCCTGCCGTGATGGTTGATATGTAGCCACACCGATGGTTTCATTTATTTCCGACAAGTACCGAGTGGAATACGAATCTGAGCACGAGATCGCAACGCCGCGTCAGAAGTGAGGTGAGTGGTATGACAGGTCTGAAGTTCGAGCATAGATTATTCATCCTTGTTTCGCCTTCAGCTGCTCTTGTGCCTGTGCGATGTACGGATCCAGATAACCGAGGTGGTAGGCGACTCCAGTGCCGACGACAATAGCCAATACTAGGAGAAGTGCGGCACCCATTTTAACCGGAGTGGTAGCTCACTGGGGAACGATAAATGTACACTGCACGCATGAGCTTTTAGCCGTTCTTTTATAGGGCTCTAGATTATGCAAATTTAGAATTCTTATGGGAAAGTTCTTTTAATAAATGATTTGCATTTGAACGGAATACGCAAAGAAAAGTCATTCGCAGAAAATTTACAAAGAATCTGAGTATAAAAGCGCTGATTCTATGGTGGATGTGCCACACTCGAAACTTGTGTCCACGAAGTAGTCATTCATCCGTCTTTGCTCGACTATTCTACAACGGATCGAAAGGCAATGGGTCCAGCACTGATCGTTTTTATCGCGGCTGTGGTTGGCACAGGAATTGCATATCATATGGGATATTTGGATAAAGCAATAGCGAAAGCGCAGGAGAATCTCGCAGGTGGCAAATCGCCAGCGAAATAAGGCGGATCGGCTAATGAGTTATCGTCCATTGTGTCCCTCTTTCGGCACATTCATTCACCAACTGATGTTTGTTTTACTGACATGAAGCTTGTGAATAAATCTCGCACATACCTAAGTGTTTTGTACATGACGCATGTTGGACCTTCTGCACCGCAGATGCATCACTTCAATTTGTCACTGTGCAGGTGATTTTATCTGCCGATAGGGCCATTAGCGAAAAGAACGAGTATAAGTGGGAAAGCAACGGATGACAGGGTGTACTGTGGCTGGTGAGAAAGTATGACGACCATTATGGGCATCCGTATATTGAAGATGTTTTGCAAACGTCTTGTTTATGAAGGCAGAGTTGGCATGCCGATAGGGAGATATGCTCAATGTGTAATAAAGTCACATATGAATAAATGGCGCTTTATAAAGTGTATCGATGAAGCGACTCGATATGTGATTTGCGTGAGAGTTTGCTCTTGAATAGTTGATTGTGGCAGGTTTTGAGGTTCATTTCCGCGGTGTGTATTTCATATGTACACGCAATATGGAACTCTATTAACGATGCATATCAGTGAGGCAAATGTTGCTATATATCAAATACATTGCTAAATAAATTCACGAATTAATTACTGTGTAAATGATATTACGCTCGTCTGTAGACGACACAACTCCAACACGAACAACTTTTGGTTGCGCATAAATGCATCACTTCGTGCACTATGTGAAGAAAACTTCTGTTGAGAAAGACCATTGCATATCTTTAGGCACATCGCAGAGTGAGAACACTCCGAAGTTAATTCGATGATTGACAAGAACGTGTGCGAGTTATTCGTGTATCATTGAGATAACGCGGTGGACGTATACGGGAAATGATAGACGTTCCGGAAATGAATGCCTAACTCTATGCCAGTGATATATTGAGTGCATTTCGTAACGTACGCTGGTACTCCATTCTTTGAATATTTATTTACCCGTTTATCTATTCATCCATTTATCCATTTATTTGTCTATATTATGTTCGCAAACGCTTCACAGAAGTTCACAGAAGCGCCTTGAAATTGACTGCAAATAGAAATGCTCGTAGAAGTGAACAAAAGCCTTTTTTTTTCAGCCGGCGCGTACTCTCTCCGAGAAAATATTATCAGACCAGGTATCGGCGAATAAATGGCTTGCGAGGCATCTCATTGATATGGAGAGGAGGTGGAGAATGTTGCCATGGCAAATATTGGTCTAAAACGGCCCACCTTACGATATTAGAATAGTTTTTTTGAGGGACTCTGTTGGCGATGATTGTTGAGCTTACGCAACCTCATGTCATATTGTAAAACTCTCAAATCAAATGACCACATGGGAAGTGAGGGCTGAACTAAATAATTAAACAAACAGATACATTAAAATGTATGCAAATGATATTTGTTGGTCGTCGGCGTGAAGCGTTAAGCGTTCGAGGCAGTCACCTTGGAAGTGCGGCTGTAGAATCGGACCTTGTCGGCGTTCTTTACCACCTCACTTACGATCATTTAAGCTCAGTTTTCTTTCTGTCATGCTCAAAGAGATGTCTAAGCATTAGCCGTCTGAGTACTTAAAGCTGTATTGACACATTAACAAAGATCACTTCTTCAGAATCGATGACCATTGTAAGCGATGAACAGGTGGCCACTGATAAGAAAGGACGTAATAAACACGACATCAGCGTGCATCATATCAATGTTCTCTTGATTTCATCACCGTTGTCTGGAACTACTACTGAAATTATCGCATAGATACTTTATACACATAATGAAATACATTGTTGGGCATACAGCATGTCGCAACAGAGTTAAATACACGACTACTTGAAAGTGTAGTAATGTGACTTCGTATAGAGTCATTTCAAGTCTTCATGGTCACCGTCACTTCACGATACGATCAACGATTCTACGCTCATATTGTACCGCGATTAGATAATAACTGCATCCTGCAGGCTGATCTTCTGCATATGTGACATCCAGAGGAAATGTTCTTTCCCTTCATTTGACTATATCTAAATTCTTTGCAAGAAAGCGAATGGTATAAAAGCGTGCACAGAAGCGCCTACTTCATTCGGGTTACGTCTCCTCGCTTAGAATGGGTGATGTGAGCTGTTACATGGGACCACCAGGTTCAGGTGGTGGGGGTGGAGGCGGAGGCGGTGGTGGTGGTGGTGGAGGATATCAACGGGAGGAATATGCCTACGGAGGCGAGAGCTACGGTGGGGGAGGTTAGCTGTTTTTCTGCCTTTGGTGCTAGAGAATGAAAAGTTAGCAATGAATGTTGTTCAGTGGCATTTGTATCTAGTACTGCACGAACGCATTTTGCAGTGTAGGCGCTATAGGTCAATGCATGTCGGCCGAGCCTTGCAAGTTAGGATGTCGTTTCACTCAGTNTCAGTGCATATCGGCCGAGCCTTACAAGTTAGGATGTCGTTTCACTCAGTTACAGTCTTGTGCAGCTATTGCCGTGGTGACATCGCGAAGTCACTGGAATGGAACGTCAGTGATTCTCGTACTTTTGGGATGTGTTCGACGGCTCGAACACATCCCTTCTGGGATTTGGGATGTGTTCGCTATGGGTCAACTGATCAAAGGGTCTTTTTGGTGCCTATCTGGGATGGAATGAGAGACGGAGGTCCTTGATTTCATCCCAAATTTAGAAGATTAATTTTCAGGCGGTTACTCGAGCGGCAGCAGCGGAAGTAGTGGCGGCGGTGGCGGGGCTGACGATGGGCCAAAGATGAGGACCGATGTTTCATGCTATCTGGGACCTCGATAAGAAACATAAGCGTTCATTTAATTGCTGCATCCGCAGTAAACAAGCATTTCACTTCAACTGACATCCTTATATGTATTTGTGTGTTCATAAACTAAATTGTGCGCATTCTTCTTTAATGCATCATTACGCCACGTCCGCTTCTCCATCCACCGATCCCGCACAACATCTTTCAGTGCACGGCGGTCTTGCACGTAACTGCGGGATGCAAATCGATCCCGCACATCCTTGCAGAACGTCCATCCTTCAATGCACAACAGCCCGCCCACGTTGCGCCATGTCGACGTATGTTTTCTCTCCGCGGTTATGAGGGCTGTTGTCAGAACGCATCACCTTTTGCGTAGAGGTTTCCACGTCATCGATCTTCATCTTCCCTGGGTGGTCTTTCAAGCCTGTGAAATGGAACTAGGGCGGGGTGTCGTTCTTGTGAACACACGTATAATTTGCATATCCGATAGTTTCCAGCTAAGAGCCGGGAAAGCTGCTGCAATTAAGTTGTGTCCTGTGTGGAAATAAACAGGTGAAGAAAGTTGCAAGTGAAAAATTCTTGTATCTGAGGAATTCATGTCCAAGAAACTTGGTGCGGAAGGCGTGAGGAAGGGGGGGGGGGNAGGCGTGAGGAAGGGGGGGGGGGAAGCAGGATGCCGGACCGTATTCGGTGGGGAACTAGCTCAAGAGCATCTTGGAAGATGGGGCCATATCGGAAACAAATGCGATTGTCGGACTGCAATAGTCAGAGACGGTAATTCGAATTGTGAAGGAAAACACGCGTTGCGCGACATGAAGAGTAGGTATCCTTTCAGGAAATTCCCGAGCGGCTAGCAGTTTAAGGACACAATAGAATCTGTTCGTTCATCAGGAGGGAAGAAGGAGAGAGGAGTGCGTTCGACCGGAAGGTGGGGAAGCGCGGTCACATCAATTAGGCGTGCCTGGGGGCGGTTTCACAACCGTCTCGTTGCGTTTTGTACAAGTTGCATAAGAAATGGCGACATCCAGTTGCCACACATACACAAACGTTTCAGCCGGTCCACCGGCTGGGTGGAGTGAAACTTTTCCACTGCGGGTTTGCACAGGCGGTTTGTTTCACCGTTCGTCTTAGTTTCTGGAAATTCAAAACCCTTCTTCTATGTCTGAGACCTAGCGATCGGTATTGATCGTAGCCACTGCTTCAGTTTCAAGCGTGCCGTAGAAATATGATTACAGACACTTTTATTTTATTTAAATTGATTTATTTGACCAAAAAGAAACATACGGCAGTAGGTGGAGAGATGGGCGATATCAAAAAATGAAAATGTGTCTAACTATCACGAATGTGGTAGTGCTGGCAAAAGACTGAACCGAGATGATACACATATTCATACTGGCTGGCCGTCTGCTCCTCTCAAGGAGGATAAGTCAAACTGGGCTGATTTCGCTTTGAAAGCAGTGAGACCACTAACTTCCACAGTGCCAACTGGTAGTTGATTCTATATCTGAATGATTCGAAGAGGAAATGAACTCAATATATACATTTTGGTCGAAAATCTGCGTTGTAGCTGAAAACGATGAAATCGGGAGCGTCTGTTGAATGGGGTATACGCAAAGATGCTACCGAACGGGACATCGCAACAGCCATTCACTGTCTTAAAGCACAAGTGGGGATCAAATTCAAGTCGTCGGTAGTTCAGACTTTTCGGGCCGGGAATCTGTAATCTTTCGGGATAGGAAAGAATAGCGGAATCAGGAAAAGCCTTGCGAAAGGCAGAAAAAAGCTTGTGTATCGCCCTTGCACACTTTCAATCATTTCAGCGTCTTTATCAGTGCATGATGACCATATCTGAGTGCAGTATTCGAGAATAGGGCGGCAATAGACAATAAAAGCAAGTCTGTAGTGTTCAATGCACGGGTGTTCTAGCGAACGCAGTATACAATTAGCCACTCGTGATGCTTTTCTTGCTATTTCTCTACAGTGAAAAGTTCATTTGAAGTTTGAACTCATATGCGGACCTAAGTCCTTGATAACGTTTTGCGCGCAAAGCTTACTCCCATTTAGACGTAAAGGGCAATCATGATGAAAGTTCAAATGAAGGAGACTACTTTTTTCTTCCGATATACACAATTGCCAAGTTTGCGACCAACGTTCTAGGTATGTAAGGTCCTTCTGAACCTCGTAATAGTCTGCAGCAGGGTTGCTAAGTGAGCGATAAATCTTAAGGTCGTCCGCAAACAGGCTGCACACACTCGTCAAACCATCAGATAAATCATTTACATAGATAAGAAAGAGTAAAGGGCCAAGCATGTTCCCTTGTTGAACTCCGCCAGTAATAATACGAGGCTGTGAATAGCATCCACCAATTTTTACCACAAACTCTTGTTGTGATAAAAATGATCTCAGCCATTCCAAAAGTTCACCACATATCCCATATCTTTTAAGTTCAATTAACAGTTTCTGGTGGCAAACTGTACCAAATGCTTTAGCCTAACCAATGTAAACCACCTCAACCTGCTGGTTTTTATTTACCGCGGAGTACCAGTCATAAAAGCAAGATATCAGCTGCGACAACATGGACTTTCTAGGCAGAAATCCATACTCAGCATGTCTAATCGATGCGCTTGAATCGAAATGGGACAAAATATTTTCTTTAACGATAAATTCCAAGACTTCACATATTGGTGAAATTAGGCTGATGGGGCGATAATTTGGCACACTGTTCGCTGTACCCTTTTTAATACGATAAATTCCAAGACTTCACATATTGGTGANAATATAGGCATCACAACAGCCGTCTTCCATTTTGACCGTAGGGAACCACTGACCGAAGTATGTTTGAATAGGTAAGAAAGTGGGCAGCATAAGCCTTCAGATGCCCGCTTTATAAAGTACGAAGGTACCGAGTCTGGGGTCAAGGAGACCTTATCGCTAATAGTTATGCTGACCACGTTACAGCCAAGAGAAACCCAATATAATTTTCTAACGCATCTTGCAGGAAAGAAAGGTGCCTCTTTATCATCAGTGGTGAATACTTCAGTAAAGTAATTTGCAAACATTTCACGTTTTTCCCGGTCCGCAGTTATCATCAAATTATTTTCAGTTTTTAATGCACAAATATCTGTTCGAGTGCTGAGTTTCCTATTCATATACTTAAAGAATGATTTTTTGTTACCGGAGCACTATGATGCGCTTTTCTCGGTTTTTTGCAAACTTCCAGCACTCTTTCTCAAAGTCCTTTGCCCACTTGTCAAAAGCTGTCAAGCCCCCAGAAAGAAAGCGGTCACGCCAAAGAAAATGCTTTTTGGCAGCCAAGCGTTGCAAATGGGGAGGATATATTTTTTCTTCGACCCGGTTCCTTCGCAGAGGTGTGCAGCTTTCAGTCACGAGATATACAGATGATAGAAAGCTCTCATAGATTTCGTCAATATTGTAGCAGTTGTGGAAATAGCTATCCCAATCCAAATTCAAAAGCATTAAATTGGCCTTCTCCCAATTTGCTCTACGAAAATGAAAAGAAGGCTAGGTCGGAGGAATGCTTATTTCGCAGATAATTTCGAAACAGATACTACAGTGATCGCCAGTAGCAAAGTTTAGAAGGACCTCCCATTCCGAAATCAAAGTGCGGTCGTTGCATAAAAGAAGGTCCAGTGTGTACGTGCCATGGGCAGGGTCGGAGATTAGATTCGGAAGATCGGAATTCATAAGAAAGAGATCAAACGTCGTTGTCGAGTGCACGTCAGGCTCCTTGGGGGTCAGTGGATAATTGAAATCACCAATAACAACCGATGGATATTCCACTGTGCACCACTCAGAAATTTTCTCCAGTAATTCAGCAGATTATTTCGTGCTCACACCAGGCCTTCGATAAACTGCAGTTAAGCGAAAGCAGAAACCGTTTCTGTGAATGTAGTCGACGTGCAAATTCTCGCAAAAATATTCAAAGGCCTTTGATACTACGCCCGCATAAGAAATTTGCTTCTTTGCCAAAATGGTCACACCACCACCCTTAACTTCGTTGATCCCGTCACATCTGTGCACCCCGTACAAGGAATTGGGACTTAACAAAGATTCAGGGTCATCTTCATTTAGCCAGGTTTCGCTTAAGACAACAATATCCGGAGCTTCGAATTCAAGCAGAGCATCGAAAGTGCTCAATTTATTCTTTATAGAGCGTGCATTAAAGTACATGCATTTCAAGAAATTTTTTGTTGATGAAGACGGCCCTGAGCGGAATTCACTTAATTGGGCGGTGATGGAGAAGGGCGAGACACGTGCGGGGCCGAGCACTGTTGTTGAAAATTTGGACTTTGACATATCCCTACCTCTTCTTTCGCTGTCGAGCCATTACCGCTATTTTTGGATATCTCACTTCTACTCATCACCCGTCCATGGTATATGACTGCAGTAGGATCACTTTTGCGGGCCTCACGCAACTCAGAGCGGTAAGATGGGCGCATATAAACAAATTTAAAATTGTCATTGGTTATCAATTTGTGCGAATTTCGAAAAATTTGGATGGGATCAGAGAATTGTCAAAGGTTACTTTGATAGGTCCTTGACGTCCGCTCGTATATGTTCCCATTCGATAAACCTGAGTAGGAACGGCGTCTAGTCTAGCTCGTCCAACATTCGAACGANGGCGTCCAGTCTAGCTCGTCCAACATTTGAACAATAGCTTCCTTTTCCGCTTCTCGGCGCTCATGTGGCGGATGCTCCAATTGCTCTGCCAATCCCAAAACGACGACTTCAGAAGGAATAATATGACTTTTTGACGACGGGACGACATGCAGTGACTGTTCACCAGCAGCGGGTGACGTTGTTGTTCCAGTTGTGACCTTGGCGAGATCACTGATGATGTCAGACAGAGTAAGCATGATAGGCTGCAGCGCTTTTGTGAAAGTCATAGTAAAATGTTCGGCGATACCATTTAAGGCAGCCATCACTGCATCATTGAACATCTTCGCTATCTCCACCTTGAGTGCTTCGTCAATAATTTGAGGCACCTCGGGATGACTCACGATACCCTTCGCTTTAGTTGAAGACAGATTAGGAATAACGAGTTTGTTTTTTGGCGACCCGGGTGGGCTAATTTGCATGCTGCCATTGTCGGTCGATCGGCCTGATGCGCCCTCCTTCAAACGTCGCTGCTCGACCATGATATCACTGTCTCAGTCTGATGCAGCACAGTGCTTCGCCGACGAATTCATTACGACAGAGCGAATCGAACGCAACCGCTCACGAACGGAACATTCTGTTGCTATGTAAAGTGGTTTAATGCACGATACCAGGTTTTATGCTTATAAGCAACTGCAACAGTAAATCACAAAGCTGTATTTCAGCCAGCATGCAGCACTACACTTACCTCTGCGCCTTAATGAAGCCCTTTGTGCAGAAGTTTTGAGCAAGGGTGGGGGTGGGGGATTGAGAAAAGGGGAGGGAGAAAATGAAGCATTCTGAACTGCTATGCTAACTGCTGCTGAGGTGCACCGCCACTCGGATTTCTCTACAAGCTGTATTCGCATTGATAGTTTAAATGTAAAGCGCAATTCGAGGATGTTTGCTGTAGTGAGTGAGAAATGGCGGCTTTCAAAGGTCGATCAGCAGCAGCACCAC
>JAARMF010002667.1:7538-19124 GCA_022844705.1 Toxascaris leonina
CCATACAAGCACATAAACGCCCGACAACAGCCCTCCTTCAAGAAAACACATCCGTTTTAGTTAGTTAGCCTCGTAACTATTCCCTCCAAAAAGAATGCCCTTTTATATACGAAAAAAAAGCTTTCTCTCGAATCAATACGTAGCGTTTATAAAGAGTTGAGGGAACTGCGAACACATATGAAATGCATGCATAAGTAACGGACAAAAGTCAATGATTGGCTGAACGTATGCCTTTTTAGTAATTCTGTTCGAAGATACTCCATATTTCGTCTCATTTAAAACATATCACTCTTTGAGCTCAGNNNTCACACAGGAATAATTCACACCTCGCTTGAGCATAATTGTTTACAAGCAAAATAACTTTATATGAAAATATAGGAGAGGAAGGAAAGTTGAAGGAAAAGAATCTCATGCATAGTGTCTAGAAAGAGACCAGCTGAGTATACTATCTATGCATGTGTGTTCTTTTTTCCTTCTGACGATGTCGTCTACTAAATGTAGAGCATTGACTGCGAATTATTACGAAGCCCGCACCAGCTGCGTGATTGTTGATGTTTTATGAAACCGGTGCACACGAGGTATATCGTATACGAAAACGATGCTTTCTATGAGGGAACCATACTTTGTGGTCATACAAGATGTACAAGCACTTCTTCAATGATACCTTGGATACCTTTTCGAAGCTGTAGTAAGCTGAAATTTAAAGGCAATTTTTAAAAATGACGAAACTTACAGACGTTAGGAGCTGAAAAACATTGGCCATTGACACATGCGAATCCGGTTGGACATTGACCATTAACACAAGGTCCTACTGAAATGAGAGAAAATTGCACATAGAGGATGAGTGTCGCGACATTTCTAGAATTGTTACAATATTACACGTCAAAACTATTGAAAGAGATACACAAGTAACTCAAGAAATGGTGAGCGAAGAATGTATAAAGAAGAAAGAATATTGGAAGGATATTGGAGAGGAAATGCATGAGCTCGAACTCCGATCTTGCGCAATCTTAATCAGCACTATGAGTCATTCTACTATCAGCTCAGGCCTTGCTTATCCTAACCGAAGTCATATCTAAAAGTCGCACAATCATAAAAGTTTCGATTCTAGCAAATCGAAGTTTTACACATTTATCGTTCATACATCCACTAAATTCAGATCATTCGCTATAATAATGGCCATATGTTGCATATTAAGAATTAAGCATTGCTTAAAGTATGAGTGACGAATTCATATTACCGGGCGCTGGTGTCGGTACCGTCGGTACTGTGGGTACTGTGGGTACTGTCGGCACTGTGGGTACTGCCGGTGCTTGTTGTACAACGATAGGTTGTCGTACGAATACACAACATTGAAAGAAACAGCAATTGAAGAAAAACGCTTCGATACCTGAAATTTCGAAAGATTGTGCAGTTCGATTGTGCGCATATATTTTTTGCTTGAAAATGGATAGGGTCAGATAAAAATATGACCGTGCTCAACAGATTATATTTGCACTTCGGGTTTTAAATTTGGTACAATATCACACCTCAATTATGCAAAAAAAAAAAAAGAAAAAAACTATTTTTGCTCTTCAATTTAATCTGTAACTATGATAGGCTGCCGACTTTAAACGATTCCATAAATAACATTTATGGCATAATAATTGCGATGAATTGGTATGGCTTTTACTATTTGTATATTCTCTCGTTAGCAGTTTTCTCAATGAATCCAACATACGACTATTTCAATTGTTCACTTCGCTGATGCACCAATGGACTTCCTTTCGCCATAACACTTCACCAGTCGATTGATTGAATAGCCAATGAACAAATTTGCATATTGAGCAAGATGTCGATCTTTGACGAGATGATCATTCGCTTAGCTCCTTATCATTCTCGATGAGTTATCATTAATCACTGACAACTACCAATATAATCTTTCAATTTGCCACTATGAAACCGTGTGCATAGCACAGTTTATATCGATGTCAACTGTTCTCTCGCTAATCGGAAATTCTTGGCTCGAAAGCAATGAGGATTATATGGTGGACAGTTAAGCGGATGATTAAATGAATGACGTTGCTCGCTAGAGAGTATATTTTCTACTATAACACCGAAAGAGTTTGTTTATACGAAAATATGGTGATCATTTAAAGTATGAATACACTTTTCAATGTTTTTTAATTTATTATTTATTTATATTTGTAATTCTAATATATAGATTTGCGACAAAAATGGCAGTCGTTATTTATGTACAACATCACTATTTATATAGGTAATTTATGCGACTAGTTAGTCTATTGAACGGAGTGCAAAAACACATCGTATCAATTCATATGGCTCACTTCCGCCCCCCCTCCCCCCCTCTTTCTTCATCAAGCATTATGTGATAGCATTTAGCAATAGTGCAACTATTCGATTCGTCTCATACAAACACTCAACAAAGACTTTGATCGTTGTTGATTTGAGAGTTCGATCAATGCTCTCAATCAGTATTCATTTCCGCTTTATGTGTGAACAATGACGAATTGCTTGTTGATGGTATATTGCGTCATTTATCCTCTTATTATGATGCACTTTCCCATGATCAATGTACGTCATCGATAAGCTCACAAGTTGAGATTTTGCATATTTCGGCAAATATAAAGGAAACTTAATAAACATACTCGAGCTGAGGACTTATACGATTGTAGAATTCGTCAGCAAATGATATCGTTTCGGATAGCAATTTCCCACCTAATTATTCATCTCTGATTTATAACTTTATATTTAACCCCAATTTGGTGAAACAGTCCTTCGCTCTTCCACCGGTTAGAAGCAATCGTTGGCCTTCCTGTCCATCGTTCTGCTTCTAATTATGATCCCTTCTATTGTCGTCTCCGCCTCAGCCAAAAGCTTGCGCACAATCATCATGGCCACCACTATCATGGACGAAAGCATAAAGTTATAAATAAGTCCGTCTGGTAATAAAGCATAAAGCATGAGTCGCCCCCGAGGCTGATAATCTTTACCGAAACGTCGTACGTTAATCAATTCGACGTTCAACAACTGTTAAAACAACCCTCGCAGTCTATGAAGCTGCCTCGCCATCAAACGTCTGATCTTATAGATACGATTCGTGCTAGTCAAGCGTCATCGAGAAGATCCTTTCATGACAATTCGACTCATAGAAAACAGGCGACTCACTTGTGCTGAATGATAGCACGAAATGCAGTCTTCGTGACATAATACTTCTCTGACATCAACTTTTATTTACCGGTATTTGCCTTCTGTGTACGAATAGCATAGATACCGATTTGTGTTTGGCTTCTTGAAGGATGCAGATTATTGAACGATGTACGGTGGCGCTTTTCATACCTTTGTAGAGGCAGACTTGTTTGATAAAATCGAAGGCATTTGCATAGTCCATCAACAACAAATAAAAAAGCAACTTCTTTGTACTCTCCTAGTTTTTTCCGACCAACATAGTAGGCACGTGGTTTTGATCGCTTGTTGACTTACTGGACCGAAATCCTGCCCATTCCACGTCTTCCATTTGTTCGATTTATTGTCATGGCCCTTTGAATAGAACCTTCGAGAAGTACTTTGAGACTGTCGCTGGATGTGACAAGAGGCGTTAGTTTCTAATATCGTTTAGATTGCTTTTCTTCGACACCATAATTGTTTCTGAGGAAGTGAAATCCAGAAGAATTTGTTGATGCTTGACAACGCATGATGTTGAACAAGCTTTTCAGCAGTTTTATTAGCAGCATTTTTTTTCCGTAATTCTAACATTTCGCTCGTTAATCCATCGATATCTACTGCTTTCTTACATTCCATCTATTGGATAGCGTTTCTTATCTCCAAATCGATGACTGCTAGTAAGAGATCATCACTTTTGGTGCAACGATAGTGTGATCCACTCAGCTAGATTTCGATTGAATCCCCTGAAGAATATAGTCAACTTCTTGCACCTGTGTCTTGAGTGATAAGCAGCTTTTCATTAGCTTACTTATTCTCCTTTTTTGTTTCCAAGTTTTTTTTTCTGAACAAAGAGTGAGCCTATGCCACGTATAATCGGTTTCCTTGGATTAGCCGGAGTCCTAGTTGAAGCAAAAAAAAAAAGAATCAACACTAAAAATAAACGTGATGTCAAAATCCTGATGAGTGTAGGCGTGATTCTCAGTATATGAAAATAGACAGAAGGAGAAAGCTTTCAATGAGTTTCTTGGTGGAGTATGATGATATATGCGTAGAACGCTAGCCATAGTCGAAAGTGCTCGGTGATGGCTGGAACGGATGAACTTGCATCAGTTGAAGAGAAAAGGTTGATGGAGGTGAAAAAATTGGCCATAAATATTGCTGCTGATGCGGTTTTGTAAGGTTTTACAAAAGTGCTTTATGGCCAAGCCCTGTCTGTGCTTATTACTATCTGTCTACCTGCTCGACTGCCATATGTCCAACTTGCCAACAAAAACAACTACACTTCGAGATTGGCTAATTATAATTATAATCACAAGGTGACAACTCCTCATAAGCCAATCATGTTTGATCGCCGTTCCTATCACCTGTTGGAAGCCAAAGGAAGCATAAAACTTCCGAAGCATTTTCAGTCTGCGAGCGATCATATACACCCCAAGAAGGGGTTTCATGGTCGTTGAAGAGCATAACTATTTTGTATGAAAAAGCGTTATCAGGTGCTTTCAGTAGCCTTTTTGGAATTGGAGCAATCATTTAGCTTGATGATTTGAAATACAGAAACGTTTGCTTTGCCCATCTCTCTATTATTTCTTCTCACTTGTTTCCTTGGATTCCATCTTCAAAAATCATCACTAAGAATGATCGGTTTCCAATCAGAGACAATAACCAAGAATATTGAAATTTTCAATCAGTAATTACTTAGCCCACTACAGCACCTTCGCAATCCTATCTATGGTGATATTTTATCTTCAAAATGTTTGGACAACTTGCAAGAGGCGACCACTTTTTGGTAACACAGTGCGTGAGAAAGCTCAACACATTTGATGAAAAGTACTTTCATTCTCTCTCCTCCTTAGTCCTTCTAAAAGAGGAGGAAAGGATGGAAGATTGTTTTAAAAAATTGCTCAAAAAACAACTGAAGAAACGAAAAAGACTTACCGGCGAAAAGAGCGAATAAAAGAAGAATCGCGAGAAAAGTATTGCGATGTCGTTGACTACTCATCGTGAGAAACACACAAAATATCGTTTTCCGAGCGTTGAGATCACAAAGTTATACTCTCCTAAATAGGTAGGACCACCCTTATGCAAATAGACCAAATCCAGTAAACAGGTAATTCTTCTTTGTGAAGCCAATAAAAAAAGAACTAGTTCTAGTATAAAACTTATAGCGAGTAAACATTGCTGAATCATCGAAAATGTGTTGCATTTTGATAAATGGGATTTTCTAGCGAAAGTTATGATTAATAATGCATCAAAGAAATGTGTGGTTGAGGGGTGTTTTGAGAGAGGAAATAGAGGAAACGATGCAGGAAACTGCGATAAAAACGATGCAAAACTGAAAGGATCTTTGATTTGGCATCATATGATAAGGATGAATACATCATTGCTATTGTAGGGGCCTATGAGTAATTCTGATGGCACGGCTACTACAAATAAGAACTCACCAATAATGATAACCGATCAAATGAGCAACCACAAGGTGTGCATTTCATTAGGTATGCAGATCTGTTTAGTGGTCGATCGACTAAAGCCGGAAGTACTTGATGAAGCTTTGTCAAATGCGCAAAACAAGCCTTATACATCAAGTCAATTCCAGTCAGTCAAATGCAGGAAAAAGCAATTGATTTGATAGTTCGACCAATGAGTTCGACCATTCACTCTACGATGCGGAGCATTATCCTCGGACGATGAAAGCACGAAGTCGGTTAGCTAGCAAGAACTTTTCTGAAGGAAGCAATTGATATTCCCGTGTGTTTCGTTTATCAATAAGATGCACGTCATCGAAAAATTCAACATCAAGTCATACAAGAAGGACGCTCTTGGAGGAATTCAGAAATAATGTAATGGTAAGGTATTCCTTTTCCTTTTCACCTATTTCTTAACGTACCTTTTGCCGCATATGCAAAAACAACGCCCGAAATCAGTCTTGCCCAACCATATTCATAAGACCAACAACCTGTCTTTAGTGCAATGTTTTTTCTTTGCAAAAAATTTGTTAAATGCAAGAATGCTATGCATTTGTAATATGAGCAACAGATGAAACAAAAACGAAACGAAAGCAAAAAGGGCTTACAAAACAAAACGACAATAAATGAACAGTAGAAGATGACCCTGGATATGGTATGGTCAGTAAAAGTAACCATGAAACATCCTGGACACATACTAGCAAAAGCCACATAATAGCCACCTATTGAAGACAAAGCCTACATGCCTCATACCATGATTAACCATCAATCACATAGGTATTCTTAGAAATGATGCCAGCATAATCATGTAACTCCTAAGAACAACACTTCTTTGCTGAGGTTCATATCGCACGAAAGACGTTGCTCCCGTGCATCGCGCCAACCAAGAAACAAAGTCAAATCAAAAAGTTTCTGCCTCGGGCAAGAAATTCCTTTACGCTCAACTATCTTCATATTGAGTTGAAGAATTCTGCAGCTATATGCTCTTCCATAAACGTCCATCATTTACGATAATCACCAATAATTGCATCATAGAGTACCAATTCAAAACTCGGAAACGAAGGAACTACTTCGGGAATTGACAATGTATGCAATTTTATAACGATACGCAAAGAGGTTAACGTATCTCTATGGAGCATTTTTGTGGATTTATTCGGGAAACTCTTTGGATTAGCATTCAAACGTTCGAATTTTCGAACGTAATCAAAGCAGTGGTGTGAAATGAACACTTGAATAGGAAAATTTTTTTTCCTAAACTATTGTACGTTGAATAAATGTTCCCATTATAATAGTGATTCATCATCGTCAGTGTGTACTGATAATGATAAGCTTAATCGTGCTTAATTTCTTCAGATCTAAGCGGTCGTGGAATTGCAATATTTGCTTATATTTATATATGGAATAATTCGCTAATCATTAAATCCATAGGATTCATCATGGGTATCCGTATTCGGTTTTCTTTTCTGGATATCATGTATAACTTAGGATATTGGACCACAACGCTGTTTCGATGTTGTTCAAATTTTATTGCTGTCTTCGCTCGTCTTTGTTATTTTACTTTCTAATATCCTCAAATCGAGTTGTGGATTTGATGGCGACTCAAGAACATAGCATAGAGGGATTATTCACCGTCCCTCGTTAGCGTCATTTATTTCTAACTGTTCACCGCATTATTTATGCTTTCGTTATAGATGGTGAGAAGCTCTTGGTTTATCTTTAGATCTCACTTTTTAGATTGTGCTACTTATTCAGATTTAGATGTTTTAAGTGTTGATGTTGGGATATCAGGTCAAAGGTCATTAGTGCTACCCATTGATATTGGATGTGTACACGGTTTTTAAGCAGAGTCTTGAATGTAATTCTCTTCTACAAAACCGCCTGTATTGCAGTCGAAAAAAAGATACTGTTCTTAACGGAGCTTCTATACGAGACTGCTGCTCAAAGATGAAGCTGTTTTTCGCTAAACACAGTAATCTAGAGCCGTATATGGGAACGGAAACTGAAGGTTTAGGCTGCGGATGTTTGCAAGGTCAAGAGGAGGAAAAAGACATTCCTTTGACAGAGGCTTTGAGAGGATGGTGGAGGTACTGGAAGGAGAAGAGGATATGCGCCATGAAAATATTCGGAAAGTGGCTTTCAGTGTGATCGCTGGGTAAGCATTGTATCGTTTCTGAACTTTCCCAATGCAATGCACGTATGACATCGTGCAAGCATTTGTGTGAGCTTATAGACAACACTCACATTTTATCGTTTCTTCTCCTAAGATCGCAGTGTCTTTGAAATTTACCCCTCATAAAGGGAGTTCCACATTTTCCTAGATCTCGAAAAGAGGTCTCCAATTCAGGTAAGTATGCTAGTATATGATATGGAAACCGTAATCACAGACCCATTCCGATGCAACCTTATTGATTCATTAAGATATTTTGTGAAAGCAATCTGAATGCAGACGCTGATTACCTTTCTTAGAGGGACGGGGATGAGCGCATGTGTGCAATTCGTCACAGCTGGGAATATTATAATCTATAGACTGCCTTGTGCACAAAAATGTATGTAAGCATAAACGAGAAAAAATGAGGGAAATGTTCGCAAGGCTACAATCCGGGCGAATAGGCATTCACTAGGTAAGAGCAGCAATAGAGTGCAGATCGTAGACCACCGATGGCACACTAAATTTTTCACGATCACACTGAAACAAATTTTCTATCAGTGCACAATTTTTGATTTGTGTGGGCTTTCATCTCTCATTTTTCATGTGTGCATAGCGATACCATTCTATCAGCAGTTTTTATTGTATCCCTACATATTTCCTATGTGTGATGACGTCATCACATGTTTACCTGCACAGGTGGATCGACATGCATTTGATTAGGTGCGCTCAGATTGATTTCCGTATCAAAAAATGGCGACAGCTGTAGATTCCCCGAAACGGCTTCGTGTCACTTTAAAAAATAATAAGCTAATGCTTCTTCTTTGAGATCTTTTTCCTCCCCTGTCTGTCCCACCTCTCCACCTCCCTTTCCCTCCCTCCCACCCCCTACATTCCCACTGCTCACCGCAATCTTTACCACCACCTTCCCGCGTCGCTGAAAGCGAATTTCACGAACCCCGCATTTGTAATGCGTCGCAACCGTCTCACCGCAACAGCACATTAGTTGGAAAACATTCCAACTTAGTGTCGCTTTCCACAAACGTAAAGAAAAATTTAAAATTTCCTACGTAAAATTTATCTTTTTATGGTATGCAGCTTTATCTAGCTTACATCTGCTTATATCAGCGGAACTTGACAAAATGCAACCGATGGACGAGTCGAGTCGCTCAAGCATCTGGCATATTTTGGGATAGGCAAGTGCAAATGCGCTTAACATTTCTTGTCTCGATTGCTATACAAATCTATCCAGCTATATACGACAATATAATCGTGCAGTTTTTAAAACTACCAACCCCTCTCGATCCTTCTTTCCTCCTCCCTATCAATCGTCATTTAATAGAGTGTGAAATGCGTCTTTGATAATATCTGCCAAACGAACCAAAACATTTATCCACCAACATAAATGAATATAACGAATAAAATTTGCTCATTTCATGTCAACAACGAGTTAGACAGCAACACTGCGGGTACTCACCACAAACAAAACCGCTCCTGCACTTAACTCACTGTTACTCGAAATTCACTCAGAGATTTCTATCAAAACTTTGCAATCAAACCGATTTACCCTTCACCCATAAAACAACGAGTACCAACCCAATAACCCAAATACAAACTAGTCGCTAGTCTAAAGCAATAATGGAGAATGCCTCGTAAAACGAAATCGAACGGCCCCACTTTAAGCATATTTGAAGGATGCACATGCCAGATGTGTTGTTACCCTCAAATCGACTTCCCCAAGAATGCATATGAAAGCAGCAGCCCTCAACAACGCAACAATGAGGCAACAATAACGCCAAATGAGATGCACATATGCGCGAGACGCATATAAGCATCAATCTGCGGCAGGACACGGCATCATATTCAGCTCACGCAGCTGATTCGATCCCCTCCTTTTCGTTGACTTTTTTATCGGCACTTTCACTCTTCTTATCACTATCCGCTTTCTTCTTCGACTTTTTCGGCTTCAACGATGAGTTCAACAGTGAGGTCACCTGCAGAATATATCCATCACCATTATACCATCCATCACATTAATAAGAACCATCAACTTGGCCTGATAACATATAACGTACATATGAGGCAGAAGAAAATTTGAACAACGTTACCCTCAAGAAGTACAAAAAAGTAAATAAAGAGAGTAAAACTCGTACGGCTGGGTCATCGATTTTCACGTCGCACTCAATGCAGCTTGTATCCAGTGGAAGTCCTGTTATCTTGAGCAAACCATTCGGCATAACCAAAACCGTCGCCTTGAATTGAGCCACCAACTCTCCATCCCTCTCGTACAGAACCTATACTTCCATTTATAAACCAAAATATTGAAAGGAATATAATATAAATACCTTGCTTTCACTTATAGCACTACACATATCTCACACAATCCTATAAAATATATACCGTCAATCCTTGATTTCAGTTAAATAAACGTATAAAGGCCCAATGAGATAAAAAGAAATATATCAAGAAATGTCAAAGTATATCCCATCAATATCCTATATTCACCTTCAGAAAGCATTACGAAATCGTATCAGAAATGATGAAGCGCAATCTTTCGCATTTCTACGTTCACACGTATTAGTGAATTATTTAGCATCTCTCATATTGTAAGCATTTCTACTAAATATCACAGCAGTTCTGAAGATGATTTGTTGAATACCACCGACAATCGCCTTATCCCCTCAATCGTATACTTTAGAACAGAATTGTCCCATCATAGGTTGCATAACGAGTGATGACTGCAATCAACAGTTCGCTGGAAATATCGATAAACATGATGCGACCGACTCTATCAATCTCACAGCGATGAAGATTTCGTGGGTTATACTTCCAGCTCATTTGCACTAGATCTCTTGAAGTAGGTAGTCAAGTTATTCGGCCGTGATCATTCGATGCTTCATCTCACTCCTCGTGCCTCCTATTGTCTCATAAATCAAAGCTCTCCGCAAAAATTGGTGCTTACAACATCTTCGGAAAAGCACATCGCAAAAGTACCTGATAAGGTCGCATGAGAGCATGCCGTTCACATTCAATAACGCCCATTTTAGCACCCCTTTCATCCTCAAATGATCGCAAGCTAAACGGCATCGATCCGTACTTGTTAACCGCAGCCGAAAAGAAAGTTCTGAAAGAAGTATTCGGGAACTACGGAATAAATCAGCGAAGCCACTCTAACCTAGTGCTACATCAATAGTTGTTTGAAATTATTACCTTCCTCACTGATAACTTTACCTAGCAAACTAGTACAGGAACTGGCACACACACAACTACCCATAAAAGGTTTTGACCATCCCATCACACGGCACTTTGGATTTCCGAAGTCGCTATATAAAATGTGAAATATTCACATAGGGGCGCGTTTTCAGACTAGCGCTTGTTCAGAACAAAATGATCTTTGAAAGGAAATGAACTTGACAGGGAGACTCCTAAATGGAGAACTGAAAAGGAATAAAACAGCCACAAGGATAGAACCTGGAAGCCTTCATTTTGAGCGAATAGACAAGGTCGTCTGCCTTCTTGTAAACGGTCGTCCGTGTATCTAGATCACGCGTCTTCCCTGAAAATATAGGTCCGCAATCGTAATTGGCACAAGCAAAAACTTAACAGTGAACCATGGCGCCATTAGAAATTCCGTCAAGATAGGGGGGTTTAGCGGAGAAAAATTTAGTATTGAAAAGGTAGAGAAGATGATGGACCTTTAGAAGTTCGTTAGTTTATCCCTTAGGCACAAGGTGTACCACGTCCCATACACACATGGGAATAAGGTGGGGAAGAGAATGAGAAGATGGGGGGGGGGGGGGGGGGGGGGGGGGG